>JAKTYO010000069.1:675-44144 GCA_030578735.1 Metschnikowia noctiluminum | reverse complement strand
GTGCGTCCTCGAGCAGCGCCCAGAGACGCAATCACCGTTGTCCGATTTAGGATAAGAGCCACGAAAAACGTAGAAATCCCGTAAACGGAAAACGCGTATGCGGCAAGGCCGCCAAACCGGTCCCAGCGAAGCGTATCGGGAGGCAGTTGCTCGCTTTGTACTGCCACGGCCTGGCCAAAGAGCCTGACACTCTGGAAGATCTGGCCAAGCAAAGTGGTGGGAGTTTCAAACGAGGTTTTATTCCACAGCGGAGTCGTCACGTGAGCAGCCCGGGCCGGGAGCACGTGCGATATGTTTTGAGCGGCGGCCGATGCAGAAGCCGAGACATGGGGTCCGGGAAGACTGCCTGAAGCGGAGGTCATCTCGGAAAAGCTCTTGCAAGTTTGAAATGTGTGAAGACCGTTTGGTCTGGTGGGCAAATATATGAGGTGTGATATGGATCCAGATCGAATGCTCGTTTGCGTGAGTCTGCAAGGTTTGGATTTGGTGAGGTTCTTGGGCCCGAGAGGTACGGGTCTAGAAAGTCGCGCGGGATCTGTTGGGATCCGGCTATCGAGCCCAAAGATAAGCATAGTTTGACAGCGTGGCACGTGACCCAATCTATTGGCATTATTGTTGCAATAACTACATGATAAAGTAGCGCATTCTTTTGGGCGTGGAATAAATTACTTGGCTCGGCTTGATGTGAAACATATATAGTGGCTGATGGAATATCTTTTTAGACATTTCGGTCATTTCGAGGAAGGAATGCATATGAGAGATGTAAGCTGCGAGGCCATAGAAAATGAATGCTGAATGTGTATAATTATAATTGGTAGGGCTAGTGGTCTGCATTAGTGTGTTGATTTTGGAAAAGTACAAAACAACTTCAAAGGGGTAGTTCGTTTGCACGCCTCTCTTCCGCTGGGCGGTCTGATTTTGCCCAAGATTACAAGAAGTACAAAGAATATGTGCACGAACACTCATTTTTGTGAAAATGCATTATGCATTCGATGTTGTCAGTGAAAGAGACAGGTAATTTCCAACCAAAAGAAGTCAGCTGAGAGACCAAAAGCTCGTGAACTACTTGAATGATTGCTAAGTCTAATATTTTAGAACCCAAAATGGGCATGATCACTCCAGTCTTGTGATCTCACGTCAAGAACCAGAGCTGATCTTCACTTTTTTTTATTTTTGTTTTTATTTTGTTTGTCTGATTTTTCTGAAGGATACACTTGGTAAACTAGTGACGAAAACTATCGCATCAAATTTAGCCAGGCTATTTGATGTAAATGTGAGAGCTCAGGGCGTTTTCCAACACAAAGTGTAATCCTGACAGGGGCTTTGACACCTTTCACTCAACCTTCAGAGAACAAAGCTGTTGATTTATCACTGATAGATTGTAAGATGCGCGAAATATTTTCCTAAAAAGAATTCGTCTCTCACTAATCCTAAGAGCGGATCCTCCTCTACTAGGGGGAGCCTCCTTAAGTACTAAGTTACAACAATAGTGGGTGCGGGTAACCCATGGGAAATTCATTTTTCATTGTTTTTGAGAATCCAGATTCCAACAAAAGCTCGTTCCAGTGTATGGTAGAGCCCGTTTGCTGATTTTGTTTATCTTTGGATGCGGCCCTCCTTCCTCTTTTTGCAGGGGCCGGTCCGAAAGCTTATGGACACCTAATATACACAGACACGTTCTACACTTGAACTGTAAAAAGCGTTATATGGTGAGGACACACCTGAATTGGATCACATAAGCTTTTTGTGTGGCGCCATTGTAATCTTGTCTTACAGTAGTTAGACACTCAGTTCTTTCTGATTCATGTTTATCTGCAGATACAAGTCATATGCTGTAGATTTCGACATAGTTGTTAAAGAGCTCTTACATCGACAAATGCGGAGTCCGCAAGTGGCCTAAGTTTGGCAAATTGACAAAAGATAACATAAACCGAGTATGAGAAGCTCTCTTAAACTTCAATTTATTTATCAATGAATTCAATCTTGAATGAAGCTTCAAATTGCTTCTTCTAGTGCTTTTGTGGTTTTAGAGAGTGGCTTGTAACTTTACAGGAATCACCGCTTTCACCGAACAATTTGGCTCTTATTTCAACGCAAAGAGCCTCATTTCAAACTGAATTGCTACTTTATAGCTTTGAAAAAATAACACTTCGTGGATTTTGTAATCTATGGCGTCTTTCAGAAGTGCAAACGAGACCGCTCCAGTCCACAGCTCAAGATGACACTGGCTTATCAAATCGCATGTAATAATGAGTGTTAGCCAAGAAATTCACAATTAGGCGAGCTTTCAAGCGAGTTGCCAGCATAAAAGTTCAGCTCTATTTTAATAACGAAGTAAAAGATTCTAAAGCAAAACAAGCAGGAGTTTTTCCAATTTGGAAAAAACAAAACTCCACTGAAGAAGGCTGAGTAAGACAAAGACACGAAATGAACGTCTAAATACTCAGCTACAAAAGACTGTAAGTCTTTACACAACTAATTTTGTTACTTATCCCTTCCGGAAAAAGCTATCATCAGTTTCTTATAAAATGAAGAACGAAGAGAAATGATCTCTTTAGGAATGAGCGTTGGGTTTTGCCTAAAACTTTTCTATGAGAAGATACGAAATTGGCTCGTAATATTATTTGAGGCTTTGACAAGGCAATTAGCAAACAAGCCCTAAGCTCTAAGGATTTGCTTGAATCAAACTCAGCAAGAAAGCATATATGACGAGGCTTTTTAGGTGATCTAGTGTTAGCTTTTTGATGTCATTCGCAAAGTAAGAAGGTGAGTGTATTGCATTGATTCATGCACCTTCCGAACAAGAGTATGCAGTTTGGAGAGTATCCTGTTATTGAATGGCCGTAACGACAGAACAGGTGTGTTAGCAGCTATGTCACTTCATGCTTCTTTTAAGGCCCAAATTCCTCAAAAATCATCTCCTTTGACGAAACTCGAAAAATCAGCCTGAAAGATGACTCCTAGAAACATTGTCTGTACGTTGACCACCTATTTTCCCGAACCTTTTCCTGCTTCTTCGCTTTCCGACGCCTCCGCCTCCGCCTCCGCATCCGCCTCCGCCTCCGCCAGGGTCTCAGATCCCAGGTCATCATTCCAGCCCAAAACTTGCAAAATCAACCTCATGATGTCATTCAATCCCTGAATGAGTCGGTACGATTGCCAAACGAGTACACCCGTCACAACAGTAGTGATCAATAGCTCCACGTGGTCTTCCGTAACATGACAAATGAGATACTTCCAAGACCTTTCGATTTTGTCATGCACATCATAAGGTTTAAAATGGATCCAGGCTTTTTTGACTCCCTTATCGGCAGCACAATAAACAGCGACTAGATGCGGCTCAAAAGCACAAATCATTTGGTCGACCAAAGATTCTCTCCCGTACTTCAGCGCGATCAGGCCGCTCGTCTCAAGGTATATGAAACACAAGGTCCCGCAGATCCAGAGAAACTTACTGGCGCATTTCTTCAAAGAACTCATTGGTAGAGTGCGTTCTGAAATTATGCCATGAAAGACTTTGCCGAGTTCGAAGTAGAAGAAGCAGGCAAACATGAAAATCAGGAGCAATGCGTCAAACAGTAATATCATAAGCGTTACTGTATCTGATGCATGGTATGAGTCTGCAAACGCCAAGGACACATCAGACCAAATACTCTCCGGCAACTGTCTTGAGTACTGGAGCAAAGTATTGACGAAAGTGGTGTTTGAGTCGCTCATCATATTTTTGACAAGTCTTGCAAGAGTCGAAAGTTGAATTCTCACAGACAATGGAACAAGACATTCCCAGGGGTTACCCGCACCCGAAAGAACGACAGATCAGCAAGTCTCTTTTTCCAAAAAAAAATAATACGGAATGAATAACGTAACACGAGAAGGAAATAGAGTATATTTTGGGGAGAGATTTGCGCATCTACTAACTTATTCTTGGTATGAAAAGTTTTATTAGCCTCAATTAGTTCAGTAAGTTCAGTAAGTGACACCCCTGGATCCAAAGGCTGCCGCAGACAGAGGGGGTTTCTTGATTTTCAAGCACTCAATAAAAAAGGCCTTTTCCAACCGAGATTTATGTAAAGGGCAACTTGTACATTTTGAAATAAAATACGCTCATACATGAAATTTTTGGTTGTCGCTCGCTCTTGATACGGACGTGCACATAGAAACGCGCGGCTAGATGAAGTGAGTAGCACGAGTCCAATTGATGGCCCTTTCGAGGCATTCACACGCTGATTTTTCAGGAAAAAAACGGCACCATTTTCTAGACTCTCGAAAAGTATGGATTTCCCATATAAGATAGGTCGTATAAGACAGGTCGTCATGGGTTTGAGTTGACTTCGGCACGGGCTCAAATGTCTGATGCAGTGTTGTGCAGATAGAGTGCGAATATGAATCAGCAGAGCATATATGCACACCCTGCACGACCCCGCCCTGTGAAGGCTCTGCAAGCGCGTGCGTGTAGCTCGTTTGGGAGTAAGGGAACGAGGTCTCACTGTGCGCTTTGTAGGTTTGTGAACTTCCCCTCTTGTTCTCTACTTGAAGTGCAATAAAACTTCACTATACGCAAACCTATTTTCCAGAGATCATACATGACTAACGAAAAAAAAAAGAAGGGGAGCAAACACCGAGTGAAGGAGTAAAATGCAAACATTAAATATGCACTGGGCATTTTGAAAATCCAATGTTTGCAAGCACACGCGGGGTTGTAATTGATTCTGCGTGTTCAACTTTTTTTTTTTCCCTTAGCCATGACGTGATTGACATTTAGCGAAGCTTAATTAGCATGTAGTCCGCTTATGTGACTGTTACGGCTATAAGGCATAGTTTCTACCCAAGTGCTAATTGTATAGCTTGTGTGTATCCAAGCAATGTGGAGAATCATTGACTTTGTTCAATGCTTTCATGTTCCCAGCCGGCTGAAAGGTCCTTTTTTTTGAAGCACTACGGGAGTTAAGACATGCTCCAAACTTGGTACTTGATCCATGCATTTGGACCGACTCTATCCTGTGCGAGTATCAGAGCTTAAATTGCAGAACGAATCTTTTCCCCGAAAAAAATTACCTAAGGCTCGAAAGTGTTAGAAAAGATCAAATGGCTTCCTGCAAAATAATGAGTCAATACTTGTTTGATGGGTTGATAAGGAATGACCTATGGACGATATTCATACAATTTCAATTGGGGTTGACTTGCACCAATTGGGTTATGTGATTATTCCGACTCTGTAAGGTCTGCTTATTGGACCCGAGACTCTTTCCATTGTGATGTGCCAGTGCCAAAGAAGAGAAGCTGGTCTATAATCGGCAGTAGCTCGTGCAATACGTGGTTAATTTTATACAAGCTGTTGTCATTGCAAAACGCTTAAGGCACCTGAATACTTTGCAGAATTCCCGACCGATCATGGGCAATATAACGTGGAATTCTTCTCTCTTTTGTTGCAGGTAAATTAAATCCATCTTTATCTCGAAACAATATCTTCACTTAGTAGGGTATCATCCCTCTTTTGACATTAGATCGTCTCAAACTTCGAATTATCTGCAAGACACTGTTCTGGACAAGAAGAAAAAAAAAAAAAAAACAGCAAAAGCTTCAACCAATCTTAGAGAGAGAGCTTTGTCAAATAGTGCTTTGCAAAATTAACTCCAGGTTGAAAAATCTGTGGGTTTTACTGAAACAACTCACGAGGTTTGTACTCTTACGCTACTAAAGTGCGACCTTGCCATTTGCTAAGAATCCTGGTTTGGACTACTTCGAAGGTTCGCCTCAATTCTCGAACTCAACGCCCCCTAGTTCGAAGTGCGAACTTCTTGGTTTTTCTTTTTAGTTTTTGCGGTTTTCCTTGCTACCTTTATTGCCTCTTGTGTGTCTGGAAGAAATTTCGAACAATGATTTCGCATAGCTTACCAATGCCATTACCTGTGACCTTATTGAGGCCGCTTTACTCCTTCTATGAGGTTCAGATCCTCTGCTGCTAGTAAATACACTTGCGATGTGCTCTTTGGGGCATATAAAAACGTTTCATAGCAATTTACAGGGCGTCAGCAACTTTTATAAGTCAGTCCTGCCATATTATAGCACAAAATTTGCACCCAATTAATGGGAAATATACTCAAATTTTTGCAACAAATGTTCGCGCAAACATTAAACACCGAGGCAACTCAAGATTTGTGTGAGTCGGCATCGATTATCCAGCCGAACGTCGTTGTAAACATCGAAGACCGAGGTTTTCGTGAAGACTGGAGTTGCATTTAGTGGAGTTTTTTCTATGCTTGATTTTCTGTCTCTTTTTTAAGAGAAAATTAAGCAACCAATCTTTTTTCTTATGACTGACTTTACTTCACTGACCACTATGAGTAACCTCTCTCCCACTTCGACAGACTCCTATGAAGAAGCTATCCCTTACTTCTTTCAGTCAGTGCTTTGGTATGATCTCAAGGACCAGCTGTAGGATTAAAAATGAGATAATCATAGGTTGAAAGCGCTTCGCACACAAGTAAACTTCCCCCTGAGTGTTTAGCGTGATCTAATTAAATCATCTCTGTTTAATCCACACGTGTAATTATCCAGCCGTTAGCTAAAAAAATCTTTTTGCCGTTAGAGTAGTGAATTTTATCCTCACCGAACTGAGAATACTTTACTTCCTCACCCCGCAACATTGCGTGATAACCCTACATTCCTGGATTGTTAACAGTATCCTCTAGTATGACAAACGGGCTCAATCGCCTGATATTGAGGTACTGCATACAGCGCACTGCACACAAGCACCTGGTCTCATCTGGCTCTCACTTCAAGTCTAAGAATTAGTATAGCTCACCCATATTAACTCACGCCGAAAGCCACATACTTTACGACTCCGTCTCTAAATAATGCCTCCTGCACTACCGCCTCCCCCGCCAGGCTCTAAAGCTGGCGCTAGACGCGCTCCTCCGCCCCCGCCGCCACCCCCAAGTCTGTCAGCGAGCAGAATAGGCTCTTCTCAGGCTTCTAAAACTCATAATTTGAATTACAGCCATCTTCCACCGCCCCCAAGACCCCCCGTGGGACCTCCTCCAGGTACTCCAGCCACTTTGCAATCGGCAAAGTCAAGGCCGCCTCCACCGCCGGGCGCACAGCCGCCGCGAAAGATCGCCAAGATCTCGGACCCGAAAGCCGAAGTGGTGAACAGCTCAATTCTTGAGTCCAGGAAGAAAGCGTGGTTGCAAATACAGAAACAGCGGTTTGGCGTCGCTGTCAATGGGAACGGGCCGAAAAAGCCACGCCTCAGCCGCCCAGCAAAGACGGAGATGCCCCCTGAACACCTCCGCAAGATCATGCTAGACCACGCCGATTTGTCCAGCAGAAAGGTCGCCTCGGACAAACGGGCCCATCTTGGGTCCCTCAAGTACATGCCGCACGCTATCCTCAAATTATTGGAGAACATGCCGCAGCCCTGGGAGGCTGCACGTGACGTAAACGTGCTTTACCATACGACTGGTGCGATTACTTTTGTAAACGAGATCCCGCGGGTCATTGAGCCCGTGTACGCGGCCCAGTGGGCCACGTGCTGGACGATGATGAGGCGGGAAAAACGTGACCGGCGCCATTTCAAGCGCATGCGGTTCCCGCCCTTCGACGACGAGGAACCACCCCTAGACTGGATTGAGAACTTGGACGACGCCAGTTTGCCCGACCCGATCCAGCTCGACGCCGAGGAGTCTGGTGAGCTTTCGGTGTTTGAGTGGCTCTATGACGAAAAGCCCCTTTTGGAGTCGGACGGCGACGCAGGCTCCACTAATGGGCCCTCTTATAGGTCGTGGAACATGAATCTTTCGTCAATGGCCACGCTCTACAAGTTGGCTCAGCCACTCCTACCGCATGTAACCGACCCGAACTACTACTACTTGTTTGACGAGAGGGCTTTCTTTACTGCAAAAAGCTTGAATGTGGTCGTTCCAGGTGGCCCGAAGTACGAGCCGTTGTACAAGGACAAGATCAACAATAAGGAAAACGAGGACTTTACTGAATTCAACGCGATCGACCGCATCATTTTCCGCGTGCCGATGAAAACAGCGTACAAGGTCGCATACCCATATTTGTTCAACTCTTTTGTGAAGGATGTGCACGTGCCATGGTTTCACGAGCCTCTCACTAACCACATCAAGGAGACTGGGGACATTGCCTCGGACGATTCTGAGTGTCCTGCCTTTGTGTTCCACGAAGAGTTCAACCCTATAATACCACATTCGTTCTCGACAAAGAGGGCAGAGGCCGAAATATTGGATCTTGATCTAAATGAGATCCAAATGCCGCTGGGTTTCAACCCGTTTATGTCGTCTTCCAAAAGCGAACCAATTCTCTTGGAACCAAAAAATACTGCCGCCGCACTCAATTTGTTATGGGCCCCCTTTCCTTTCAATAGGAGAGCTGGAAACACAGTAAGGGCTCAAGACGTGGCGCTTGTCAAGGCTTGGTACAAGGAGAGACCGCCCCCTGGGGTGCCTACGAAAGTCCGGATCTCACACCAAAAACTCTTAAAGAGCCACGTGCTCAACGAGCTCCAGAACCCTTCTGGGTCTAAGTCAAAGCTGAGCTCTCTGAACAAGGCAAAACTTCTCAAGAGTTTGAAAGCCACCAAGTACTTCCAGCAAACCACCATCGACTGGGTCGAGGCAGGTCTTCAGGTCTGCAGACAAGGCCACAACATGCTTAATTTGTTGCTTCACAAACGAGGCCTCACGTATCTTCACCTCGACTACAATTTCAATTTAAAGCCGACAAAGACGTTGACCACAAAAGAGCGGAAAAAGTCGCGGTTCGGACACGCCTTTCACCTCATTCGTGAATTGTTGCGCGTGGTGAAAATCATCGTAGACTCCCATGTCCAGTTCCGTTTGGGAAACGTGGACGCGTACCAGCTCGCTGATGGAATCTATTACATTCTCAACCATCTTGGGCAGTTGACCGGTATTTACCGCTACAAGTACAAGGTAATGCACCAGATTCGCGCATGTAAGGACTTGAAGCATGTTGTTTACTCAAACTTCAACAAAACGATCGGAAAAGGCCCGGGTTGTGGGTTCTGGCAGCCGGCCTGGAGAGTGTGGCTTTCTTTTATACGTGGAACCATACCTCTTCTTGAAAGATGGTTGAGTAACTTGTTGGCCAGGCAATTTGAAGGGCGCAGAGCCAACGACGTGGCAAAGACAGTGACGAAGCAAAGAATCGACTCGTACTATGACCTCGAGTTGCGCGCGCAAGTCATGCATGATATTATGGACATGATTCCAGATGGCCTCAAGCAAAATAAGTCAGCTTTGATTCTTCAGCACTTGAGTGAGGCCTGGAGATGTTGGAAGGCAAACATCCCGTGGAGAGTTCCAGGCTTGCCCGCGCCAATCGAGAAAATTATTGAGCACTACATCAAGGGAAAAGCAGACGGGTGGATCTCAATTGCTCACTACAACAGAGAGCGGATCAGACGAGGTGCGACAGTGGAAAAGACCGTTGTCAAGAAGAATCTTGGCCGTCTCACACGGTTGTGGATCAAAAACGAGCAGGAGCGCCAAGAAGACTTTTCCAAGAACGGGCCATATGTGTCTCCTGACCAGGCGGTCATTGTTTTCCAGACAATGGTAAACTGGCTCGAGAGCAGGAGATTTAGTCCCATTCCATTCCCTCCAATTTCCTACAGGCACGACACCAAGCTTTTAGTTCTTGCACTTGAGAATTTGAAAGAGAGTTACAATGCCAACTCGAGATTGAACTCAGCCCAGAGAGAGGAATTAGCTCTCATTGAGCAAGCGTATGATAATCCCAACGAGTGCTTGGCCCGTATCAAGAAGTACCTTCTAACTCAGAGAATCTTTAAGGAGGCCGGCTTGGAAATGATGGATCATTACAGTCATTTGGTCCCCACCTATGCGATTGATCCGCTCGAGAAAATCACCGACGCTTATCTTGATCAATATTTATGGTATGAGGCAGACAAACGGCAATTGTTTCCTAACTGGGTCAAACCTTCAGATGACGAGATCCCCCCCTTGTTGGTTTACAAATGGTGTCAAGGTATCAACAACCTCGACAATGTCTGGAGCACTGCCAACGGTGCTTCCAATGTCATGTTTCAGACTTCTTTGAGCAAGTTGTCGGAAAATATCGACTTTACAATGCTTAACCGACTCATCCGATTGATTGTAGATCCTAATATTGCAGACTACATCACCTCGAAGAACAATATTGGACTCACTTACAAGGATATGAATCATGTCAACCAACTAGGCTTAGTGCGCGGTCTTCAGTTCTCTTCTTTCGTTTATCAATACTACGGCTTGGTGATTGATTTGCTAATCTTGGGCTTGGAAAGAGCATCTGAGCTTGCGGGGCCTGTCCATCAGCCTAACCCATTCATGCAATTCCAAGATAAATTCGCCGAAGTGGCAAGTCCAATCAGACTCTACTTTAGATATTTGGACCAGATTTATGTGTTTTTTAGGTTCGAGCGGGAAGAGGCGGAAGAGCTTGTCGAGGAGTACCTCACCGAGAATCCAGACCCAAACTTTGAAAACGTTATTGGCTATAACAACCACAAATGCTGGCCCAGAGACTCCAGAATGAAGCTTATGAGGTCAGATGTCAATCTAGGAAAAGCGGTATTTTGGGAATTGTCGGGAAGAATACCTGCATCTTTTACGGAGATGAAGTGGGAGAACACATACGCGTCTGTTTACTCGCCAGAAAATCCTAACTTGTTGTTTTCACTCTGTGGCTTTGAGGTGAGGATTTTACCCAAATGTCGTATGCTGGAAGACTCATCTTCTCAAGAAGGTGTGTGGGATCTCGTAAATCAGGAATCAAAGGCAAGAACGGCAAAAGCGTATCTTCAAGTGTCCCAAGCAGATGTTGAGAAATTTGAGAACAGAATTCGGCAGATCCTCATGTCCACGGGTTCGGCCACATTCACAAAGACAGCGGCGAAATGGAATACTTCACTTATTGCCTTATTCACCTATTACAGGGAAGCAATTGTTGCCACAGAATCTCTCCTTGACGTTTTGGTGAGGTGCGAGACAAAAATCCAGAATAAAGTTAAAATGGGTTTGAATTCAAAAATGCCTTCGAGATTTCCTCCCGCGGTGTTTTACACGCCAAAAGAACTTGGAGGGTTGGGTATGCTCAGTGCTTCGCATATCTTAATCCCAGCATCGGATTTGAAATGGTCCAAACAGACTGATACGGGCATCACCCACTTTAGAGCAGGTATGACGCACCAGGAGGGCCGGATGATACCCACGGTTTTCAGGTATATTACAACATGGGAAAACGAGTTTCTAGATTCGCAGCGTGTGTGGGCAGAGTACTCGATCAAAAGACAAGAGGCCGTCGAACAGAACCGTCGTTTAACTTTTGAGGATATGGAGGCGAGCTGGGATAGAGGTTTGCCCAGAATAAGTACTCTTTTCCAAAAAGATCGCCAGACCTTGGCTTACGATAAAGGCCACAGAATCAGGAGAGAGTTTAAACAATATTCGTTGCCACGCTACAATCCATTTTGGTGGACTAACAATCACCATGACGGTAAGCTTTGGAATTTGTCAGCTTACCGAACAGATGTCATCCAGGCTCTAGGAGGGATTGAGACTATCCTTGAGCACACCCTTTTCAAAGGTACTGGCTTCGACTCCTGGGAAGGATTGTTCTGGGAGAAAGCTTCCGGATTCGAAGACTCTTTAAAGTTCAAAAAGCTAACTAACGCCCAACGTTCAGGGTTGAGTCAAATTCCAAACCGTCGGTTCACGTTGTGGTGGTCTCCTACTATCAACAGAGCGAATGTTTATGTCGGCTTTTTAGTGCAACTTGACTTGACAGGCATATTCCTCCATGGAAAGATCCCAACATTGAAAATCTCGCTCATCCAAATCTTCCGTGCTCATTTGTGGCAGAAAATCCACGAGAGCTTGGTACAAGATTTGTGCCAAGTCTTGGATAAGGAATTGGAGGTTTTGCGGATAGACTCAGTTGAGAAGCAAGCTATTCATCCAAGAAAGTCATATAAGATGAATTCTTCGTCTGCTGATATTGTCTTGACAAGCACCTACAAATGGAACGTCTCCAGACCCTCGCTTCTTCACGACAAGAATGACTCGTTTGACAATGCCACAGCCACAAAGTACTGGATAGATGTTCAATTACGGTATGGTGATTATGACTCGCACGATATTTCAAGATACACGCGTGCCAAGTTTTTGGATTACACTACAGATAGCACCAGTGCATATCCATCTCCAACAGGGGCTATGGTGGGTGTTGATCTCGCATACAATGTTTACGATGTTTATGGCAATTGGTTCAGCGGCATGAAACCGTTAATGCAAAATGCCATGAAGGAGATCATGAAAGCGAACCCGGCATTGTATGTACTCAGAGAGCGGATTAGAAAAGGCTTGCAATTATACCAGTCACAGCCGCAAGTTGCGTTGCTCAATTCGTCGAACTACGCCGAGCTATTTAACAACGAAACCCAGTTGTTCATCGATGACACCAATGTTTACAGAGTCACTGTGCATCGCACTTTCGAGGGAAACTTATCGACCAAGCCCATTAATGGTGCAGTCTTTATTTTGAACCCAAAATCCGGTCAATTGTTCTTGAAAATCATTCATACTCTGGTCTGGGCCGGCCAGAAGAGATTAGGTCAGTTGGCCAAATGGAAAACAGCAGAGGAAGTAGCCGCGTTGGTCCGCTCGTTGCCAAGGGAAGAGCAGCCAAAGCAATTGATTGCAACGCGTAAAGGAGTGTTGGATCCCCTCGAGGTCCACATGCTTGACTTCCCCAACATATCTATACGGTCCTCTGAGCTCCACTTGCCATTTGCTTCTGCGTTAAAGATAGACAAATTGGCCGATGTTGTTTTGAAGGCAGGCGAGCCTCAAATGGTGCTCTTCAATTTCTACGACGACTGGCTACAGAATATTTCATCTTACACAGCATTCTCGAGAGTAATTTTGTTGCTCCGTGCCTTAGGCATAAACCAGGAGAGGACAAATTTGATCTTGAGGCCGGATGCAAGCATCACCACTCAGAGCCACCACTTGTGGCCGACTCTTACCGATGAGCAGTGGATCGATGTGGAAACCCAGTTGCGTGACTTGATATTGAATGACTACGCGAAAAAGAACAACGTCAATGTGCAATCCTTGACGCAATCCGAAATACGTGATTTGATCTTGGGCCAGGACATTGTTGCTCCCTCAGCGAAGCGTCAAGAAATTGCCAATGTGGAGAACGGATCCAAACCGGACACCGAGATGGCAAATGCCAACAATCAATTGACTGCATTGAAAACCACAACACAAAATGTTCATGGCGAGGAAATCACCACCATCACAACAACTAACTATGAGCAGCTGGACTTCAGCTCCAAGAATGAATGGAGAAACAGGGCCATTGCAGCAAACAATTTGCACTTGCGGACAAAAAACATATACGTGTCTTCAGACGATTTTGTGGACGATGATAGCAACACATATGTCATGCCCAAGAACCTCCTTAGGAAGTTTGTTCAGATCTCAGACACAAGAACGCAAATTGGAGG
Source organism: Metschnikowia noctiluminum (assembly GCA_030578735.1). NCBI lineage: Eukaryota > Fungi > Ascomycota > Pichiomycetes > Serinales > Metschnikowiaceae > Metschnikowia > Metschnikowia noctiluminum. The sequence goes on along the minus strand of JAKTYO010000069.1, from coordinate 30,583 downwards.
CTTTATCTACGGCTCTTCTCCCAAAGACAATAATCAGATTAAGGAGATCAAAGCGATTGCGTTGGTGCCACAACTCGGGTCGACGCACTCCATACAGTTTCCAACATTGCTTTTCGACAAATCACAGAACGATCTTTTGCTGAATCTAGAGCTCTTGGGATGGGTCCACACCCAAAGCCACGACTTGAACATGATGAGTCCCGTGGATGTCACGACAGTGTCTCGCTTCAAAACAAATAACGAGCGGGCGTGGAGAGAGGACATGATTTCATTGACCGTGTCGTTTACCCCAGGATCCGTGACATTGACTGCATACACCTTGACAGAGGCCGGCTACGAATGGGGGGCCAACAACAGAGACTTGGTGTCAACTGCACCCGCCGGATTTAGCCCTTCGTTGAGTGAAAAACGGCAGTTGATTCTTTCGGATCGGATCATGGGTGCGTTTTTGGTGCCGGACGACGGGATTTGGAACTACTCGTTCATTGGGCCCGTGTGGGATGCTAACAGCTTATACGATCTCAAGTTGGACATTCCGTATCCATTCTACCACGAGTTGCATCGTCCTCTCCATTTCACAAACTTCACGGAGATTGAAGGAAATGAGTTGGAGGCCACACAAGAGAACAACTTTCTGTAGATGGCGGGGAAGGATGTGTGAGATTTAAAAGTGTATGTCATGCACAGTGAATACAATCCCCAAAGTACTTCTTCTACTGTGAATATGAACTTCATGGTGCCCTCCACAGTAAGTATCATGCCTAGCCTGTATCCTCTATAATGTATTCCTCAGTCAAATATATTGTTTCGTACGATGGCTGGATCTACCAATGGCGCACAGATATTATGTAGTCGTCGATTTCAAGAAGCAACTTCCTGAGCTCACTTCTGGACACATTCTCCTTTAGGAGGAGTAACTCCAAAGAATTCTTCCCGTTCATGTACTTCAACAACTTGTAGAATACTGCTGTGAGTTCTGAAGAAAGGCCACATTCGTCGTGAATGATCTTATTGATCCACCTGCGCTCGAGCGTCGATGCCCGGCCAGGATCTACAAGAATTGTGTCTCCATCGTCTTCAAGTATAAGATCAGGAATGGAGGTGGAAGCCTCTAGGCGTTTTTGTAGTCGGTCGATCTCCTCATCAACGAGATCTTCTGGCCGCGGGCTTGCCTCCTTGGCCAGGGAGCCAACTTGCTTTGACGAGTTGTCAACGGTCACGTTTGCATCGTCATGCCCAGCCCGAAGCCTTTTAAGCCGCAAGTCGTCGGCACTCCGCTTAGTGGTTTTGCCAAGCTCCTGTTCTAGCTCCTCTTCGACCTTCATCTTCACTTTTTTCAGTACCTTGAGCCAGATGTAGGTGTGCAATTGGGTGACGTAGCCGTAACGAACGAGCCAGGCAAGAGCCAGAAGGTACATGTCTTTGTGGTCACGAGAGGGGATAATGGAAGCAAACTGGCGTGGTTTCCGCAGGCGAGCAGACAAAAGCCGAAGAAACAGCGGGAGCGACGGCACTGTAGGAAACTGCTGGCTGAAGCGTATAATGTCTTTATGAAAATTTGTGGCGATAGGGGCCATGGGCGACACAATGTAGATTGCCCTCGAGTTGAGCGGCGGGATCACTCTGGCACGCCGCCAGTAAACCAAATGAAGCGCAAACGACTTGATTTCCGCAAGGCTCAAGTGAGCCTGGGTGTCTGCCTCCAAATAGAGGGTATTTGCAATCTTTAGGAGAGACTCCGTGGGCTTGATCTTGCCCACAAAGCGTGCGATTGCAGAGTGCGGCTCGGCCTTGATGTCCTTGATGATGACATCTGGATCGTCCCAGAGAAGAAGCGCAAGATGCACGATATCATCGGGGTTTGAGCTGACGTTGTCGTCGTCATCGTCTTCGTCGTTATTGGTGTTGCCCAGGTCGTTCCTGAAGGCATTGGTTGTGTCTCGCTCGAGACTACCGGACGAGAGTCCAAGCAACAGCTCTGTGAAGTTGCGGTTGCTGTAACGCGTGGTTTCGCCGATGTTGACCAAGCCTGCACTGCCGAGGCAGTTAATTGTTGACAGGAGACTGGAGCCTGGGATGTAGGGCACCGTTGGTTCGGGCAAAGAGTGGAACTCCATCTTGAGCGGGATCTGGAACGACCGGAGTTTCCCGTTTACATTCAAATTGGCGATTTGCGACGCAGAGATTGCCGTGTAACACTCTGCCATCATCTGACAAAGTTTCAGCTGCGCCACTAGATGAGAAGCCATAGACGTTTTTGCCCGGAGGTCTTCCGAAGTGCGGTACTGATCCTTGAGCCTCAGAATCTCCCGTGTCTGCTGCCACACATAGTCGTGTTTCTGCTGCTCGTAGCGCAAGACAAGCGAGAGCTTCGACGTGACGTTATAAAACATCTCGTCTACGCGGTAGTTGCGCTCTATATCGGGGGGAGACATGACAAAGACAAGGTGGAACATGCTCATGGCCGAAGCACCGTGCAGAGTGTCAGACTCGGGTTCCGGCGCCTGCGTGGGTCCGGCTTCGTCTCCCGGTTCTTTCCGCGCACTTCTTGAGGCGGTTCCTGCTTTGTGTGGTTTCTTCTTTGCTCGCCAGGATCCGTCGAGATCCACATGAATCGGAAGGCCTAGAAAGACCACGTTTTCAAGCATGACGTCGAACCTACGATTGCACATTGCGCGCGGCGGACAGAGCATCTCGCTGAGCTGATCAGGCTCAAAGCCGAGGATTTGGCCGGGCTTGGTCTGGCCCTGCTTCGACGTTTGCAGTTTCATATTTAGGCCCTTTGAAGCCGGGTTGCCGGTGGGACTCTGAGGGAACAAGCTTCCCTGTGCGCTTCTCCGTGCAGCCATTATTGACTCAGGGGCATTTGCCGCTGCCAGAGCCGCCGCTCGCTGACTTTCACGAGCATCCAAAAACGTCATAAGGTCATACTTTGTGCCTAGATAATAGTTCGGGTGGCTTGCATCTAGTACCTGCAGTTTGCCGAGGCCCAGGGGCAGAATCGACAGCTCGCCTGTGAATAGAAGGTCTGCCTCGTGTGAGTCTGCCGCCTCATAGTCCTCATCATCAAAATCCTCGTCCACAGAATTAGGATCTGTATGTTCCATGTGGCTCTGAAGATGCCTCAGATCCAAGTTTTCCGGGTAGCTGAAGGCAACTTGCGGGCCATTGTGTGTACTGATTACGAGAAGAATCCCTACAAGCGATGGATTCGGGAGATTATACGACATGCAAGCATAAAGACTGATTGGAAGGATAAGACAAGTGAGAAGAGTTGTGGTGAATGTATAGCCCGGTCCCGCACGTCACGTGACATCCACGATAAGAAGTAGCCTTGGCACAAAAAAAAAAACACACACAATTTATAGAAGTATAGTTTTCTTCGCGTGACATGAATGCTGTTGGATCAATAGGATTCGAATTCATGGATTTGAAGGCTCCTCATTGACTATAGCTGGCCTAGTCCTAGCTGAAAGAGGCCTCTACTTATGTTCTTTCTGGATCCGAGTCTCGAAGGACTCTGCCGATTCAGAACAGGATAACGAGAAGGTTTCATTGCCTGGTTCTCGAAGAAACATACTAAGAAAAAGCCAAGGGACTACGAAAGAACGCAATTGTCGACAACCAGCAATCAACCTATACTACGGTTTGGCTAGTGGTTTTTTTTATTTTTTTTAAGTCAAAGCCAATCAAAATTGGTTGAATGCCAGGGGAACTGAACGGACGGAAATGTGCATGGTAAAGCATATGCTCCAGTATGCGCAAGCACAGCTACCGGCCTTAAAGCGATACCAAGGACCTTTTTTTTTTTTTTTTTAAAGAAACATCATATTATAGGACGCCGCGAATGGATGTACAGGGACCTGACAAGGTGAAATATAAAGAGAGAAAAAAAAAGACAGAGCTCAAAATTGCTTTGACAGAAGTTTTAGAAATAAGACGCATAACTATTTACATGCTAATTGGCTTCCTTTTTTTTCATTATTTTTTTTTTGATAATGGATTCATCGTAATATAGGGGAAATCGCAATTAACGCCCAATTCGTAGAAAAAGCAGGTTTTGCCCCGTTGGTTTGCTATCGGTTGATTTACTTAGACTTCGAAAAAGATTGTCTTAATCTTACTGACACAGTGAAGAATCAGTGGATTCATCATTTTTTTTAAGAGAGACAACATAACATTCCAACTTGACCTTTTGAGCGTGAGTGGAATTCTGAAATCTTTGTTTCACATTCGAAATTTATCTCTGGAAGTAATTCACAAGCCCTGAAAGCCGTAGAAGATACAAATTAAGTCTTCTAAATGTCGAAGAACAGGGTCAAAGAACTGAAATTGGCCAAACACCTATCAGGTCTATTTACACCCAACCTGAAATTTTGAAATTGGGCCCTTGTTATACATGAACCGATAATCGCAAACAATACATCATGGCCTAGCTGCCGCTCTTCAAGAAGTCCTTGAGAAGCTGGTCGTACCCAACTCCCTTGTCATCAACATTTGCCTCTGCAGAAGACGCATCCCACAACATGAACCCAGCAAAGTTCTTGTCTTGCAAAATCTCCTTTGTGACCCGTTTCTTCACTTCCTCGATAGGAGTATATCCTCGGCCCGCAGACTCAGCAGCACCAGGCAAGCCAATGTACATCATAACATCTTTATTGGGAGAGACCGTCTCAGCAAATGTTTTCCAGTCAGTCAAGTAGTTGAAGTGGTCCCCATTGAGGTCACACCAGTTGTTATAGAACTGGATATTCACTGCGCTCATTTGGACCTCCAGAATCGTCTCGCCCACAGCAACGTCTGGGTAGACACATTGTGGGGCAGCAGTGAGATAGTATGGGTACGTCACATTGTCGTGCAACTCGTTCAATTTCTTGGCGAAAGCAGCGTATCCGACCTTACCCGTCTCGAAATCAAAGTCGTATCCATTGACCACCGCATCATCAAATGGCCTACGTTCCGTAGTTCCCGGGCCGAAAGTGTCATACACAACATGAGCAAACTCCTCGCCCTCCTCGTCGTTCTTGAAACCATACTGTCCAGCACCACCCCCGAAGGAAAGAAGCACGGGCTTGCCTTTACTCTGGCAATATTTGATATCCTCTGCAATTTGAGGACAATGAAGGAAGCCACCAGGAAAGTAGCCGTCACACTGATTGGAGAAGTTCACAACAAACGGATTTGGGAAGCACGCAACAAAACCAATGATAATGTTGTCAACCGCGTCCCTGTCGCAAGTATGTCTCAATCTTTGCTGTCCGCCGCCAGAATTCTGGCCCCAATACACGGTGATTCCCTTTTTCAAAGGCTTGGGCGCAGCTTCTGTGAGAAGCAAAATAGCAAGAAGATACAAATTCCGGATAAACATGTCGCAAGTTCGAGTAATGCTAGGAATTATGTGTGATTGAGGGGCACATGAGATCTCTTTTTATATCCTCTGATGAAAACTTAAAGAGTCAAATGTGAAAAGAATCATTCAAACTCCTTATGCTTCTGGACCTTCACCGACTGTCCCCGCCTTTGCGATTTTCACAAAATCAGGGAGAACGGGGAAAGTCTTGCAGTCGTCGCTCAAGACTGGAAGAACCAAGGTTGCATTTTGAGTCTATAGGACCATGGAGGAGAGTTTAAGATAGTCATCGTGGAGCTGCAATTCGACGTCATAAATTCGACGAATGACTCAAGACGACTCCAATGACCCAGGATCGCGAAACAGCAAATTAACACCCATCCTAAATGAAGTTTACTTTACAATATTGCCCAAGATAAAACTTCAAAAACATTTTCGAGGCTGCCGCCATAAATTTTCCGGTTTCGTCAGAACGGTCAGAAATCGGGGATCAGAAAATGCAACCTGGCACATTGAATCGATGTTGCATTGAAATCTCGGCGGAGTCAAAATACCGACTTTGATTTACCTCAGCTGAAACATTGAAGCCGAGACCTTACATCTTGGGGGGCCGATATAGAATCGCGATCATACTTTTTCTCGGGAGTTTTGATAATGTTCAAAATGGAACACTTGAGCTATCTTTGAAAAGCGTAGAAAACAGAACTTCTTCGGGAATCATAAGGTAACTCGAGTAATACCGCGTAATGCACCTTTTAAGAAAAAAACTTTAGGTATAGGCTGCCTGCGAAGCTCATATCATCAAGCAAATTAATTCTTGCGTGGAATATCAAGCTTTGAGCACGGAGTTAATTCTAAGATGTTTCAAGCGACCAGAGCTAAATTCAATATGAATTCAAACGTTATACGCCTCTTCGAGAAGACCTCAAGTTTTGAAGGTGTAGTTCGAAATATTTTTTGCCTTACCAGGTTACCGAACTGGAGTGAATTGTGTCTGATCTCTTTAATGCCGGAGCTTATTTCAAATAAGGCTAGAATCCATATGGCGAAGCACTTGCAGAATTAAATATAGATAAGCAAATTCAGTGCAGATAGTCAGAAAAATAAAACTCAACGGTCTGATTTGGTAGAATTGTCTCAGAATTGACTCAACAAGAATAACAGATGAAACTTACGATACGTAGACGCGTGTAAAGTTCATATGTATTTTTCTAGTGAAATGATTCTGCATATGATCACATTTTGTGTTTTCTCTCCTTGCTGGCCATTTCGATGAACCTGCCCTGAGGAATCCCCTCAATCCATCGATTGAACCCGACTATCGCCTCCTTAGCACTGGCTGAATTGACGAGCTGGTCCCTATTGACTTTGAGAAGCTGCTTGTTGGCAAAGATCGAGGGCTCGTACAATCCCTCGAATTTGCCCGTGAGGTCCTCGAACACCACCTTGTTGAACTCCTCCGTGGTGTAGTTCTTGCCTGTATATACCTTGTTGAAGAAGCCTAGGCGGTTCAAGTCGTGCCCACTGACGGGCTTCGCAAACAACAACGCCTCTGCACTCTTGGACCAGCCCAATCTCATGAAGAGCGTTGCCGAAGTACCGCCTTCGGCAACCAAACCCAAGTTTGAGAACGGCGCCAAGAGATTGACCTTTTCCTCGTCGATCGCGTAAACAATGTCGCAAAATGCCACCAAGGCACTCGAGAGGCCAATCACTGGCCCATTGAGTGCGGCTACAAGCACTTTTTTGTGGTTGTGACACAAGTCTGTGAGGTACACGTTACGGCCGGCGAAGTTCTGCAACCAGTATTCATGTGAAAAGATCACCGCCGGGTCTGCTTTGACAAGCGCCTTGTCGGCAAAGTTGGCGCCCGCAGAAAAATACCTTCCGGTAGCCTGGATAAGCGTACATACCGTGTCCTCCTCATCGTTGGCTTCCTGAAGATACTTGGCTAACTGGAGGTACTGCTGTCCATTGAGTGCGTTGAGTTTCTGCGGGATGTTAAGCGTGATCACCGTCACGCGCCCGCGCACTTCGTAAGTGATTGCGTCCTCGTCGCTCATTTTTTATTCTAGAGCTGGTTGTAAATTCAACGGACTTTTTTTACAACCTTTCTTGCAATGTGTATTTGGATATGCTCAAAGACTCTGAATACACAAAAACAATAATCACGCAAGTTTGAAAGGGCAGCAAAAGATTGGAATTGTCGACAGAAGGAAAAGTAACGGCGTCAAGCTAGATATGAAAATGCGTATACTAGATCTCCGACTCTGGAGTGTATTCAGTAACTTTATTCGACGTTATGAACAAACAACTGCTTGTAAATCAATTGAAGAAACTTCCGAGAAAAGCTGAAATGATCTGGAGATTACTGGTATTTGCCAAAAACAAAGTGCTTTAGTTGTTTAAAAAAATTAAGCCCAAACCAAGAGGCGACGTCAAAAAGATGGAGTTCGTTCTTCGGTCCAAAGGTGCGAATAGCAGGCCGAGGGGCAAATCCTCGGTTTATATAAAGAGGTTTCTCTCACAGGATAATCGGACTGTGTGGGGAGAAAGTGCGAGGTCCGAGGTTCTGAGAGACGGCAAGATTAAACGAACAGATGCCGAGGAAGAGAATAATTTAAAGAGACTTTTGAGGAGAAAGATTATTTGAATATAGGAGTTGGAGTATTATTCATTCTCTTTCTCATCCTAATTTTCTCACGTTGTTCCTCAGGGCAGCTTGAGAAGTGTGAAATTGTGTGAGAAAAGGTTGGAAAAGCAAGAGGCGGCCTCGGCTCATTTTTTTTTGAGGTGCCTATATTTGATAAATTCATGGGACAGTCCTGGCCTGCGCTCGTGACGCCTCAAGATAAACAATTTCCTTGGTCAAACATGATAAAAGTTCTTGTTTTTTTTTTTTCTTTTTGGATTTCTTTGCTTCCTTGGATTCGTTGGTTTTTCATTTGCTACATGCTGTATGTGTTGGCGATTGAATAAAAGCAATAATTGGCGAGTGGTGAAAAGTGATTAGTCACCCGAAGTCAACTCAAAGATTTCCGATTTACACCTACAAAACAAGATGTATACTTTGAGCTTTTTCCAAAAGGAACTACCCTTTGTGCGGGAGCATTTCTTGACGTGTTTCTCTGAACAGAACAAAATGAGGCGCGTCGACGAATGGCATAAGTGAGGGAAAAATGAGTATTTTGAGGACGAAGAAAGTAAGAAAAAAAATAAGAAGAAAAAAAGGATGCAAACGACTCATGGATTGGACCCCGAAGAGATAATGTTCCTCACTTTGGGTACTGGTACTCGAGCAGCTTATTGTAATTGCTTATGTCCCAGTTGAGCCAGGCACTGCTCACAATGAGTTATTAATGTGATGTTGTCCTAAGGTATCAGGTTACAAAGCATTCGAAAGAAAAAAGAATTTGTGCGGTTTTAAAAAAATTTAGTGGCACGAAGTTCTCGACCCGTCGAAAATCAGAGAAATTTTGTTTTTTCATCAAAGCGTGAGTTCGGAGTTAAAGCCTCGATAAACGAAGGACACACTCACACCACCGCCGGAGATCTTATCAAGAGGGCTCAATTTAGATTATCTACAAGCTTTGTTTTGAAGGTGATTGAAAATGTTTTCTACAAACTCGGGGGCGAATTCATCGGGCTATTTGTGAGCTTCTGTGATCCTCTTACTCCCAAATAGTGCAACGGAAGTACCCTTACTTACTTGGTCACAAACTTATGACACAATATATGGCTCGCCCAGCTGCCCAGGCTGGAGTCAGCTGACCCGGCCTCGGCTGTTTGACGGATTCTGCCGCGCGCAGAGATGCACCCGTCCACCAACACGAAGTCATGGAAACATCAACAATACCTTATCTTGCTCCCATCACCTTCAATCCATTAAAGATGTCTGAGCTAGTGACATTTCCGCGAAAAAGACCATGCCATCTCCCTTACTCAAGATTAAGGGAGCAAGTGGAGATATGTCCCCCAGTCTACGACAGACAAAGGCCTACGGATGCTCCACTCAGGGTAGCCAGCTTCAAACACAAAAGTACAGATTATGTATTAGTGAAAGATTTGGCAGCGCTCTGGAACTTCCCTTCATCATACCAGGTAGTTGCACGGCTCACCCGCCGGTCGGGAATCCCGAAAAACGAACTTGTTCGTGTTTCGGACCAGGGTTTGAACGCACTCTTGGTCAAAAATGGCGTTATCCTGGAATCAGAGGCCCGGGTCCAATTATTCTACATCGAGCTCACGACATTGTGTCTGATTTTGGTGAATTTTCACTCAATTTACGAATCTGATGGTGCTACCGCAAGCGCCGAGCGTGAAAGCTTGCAAAAACCCGACATGCCGTCGCTGGATGATGATCTGATTACACTAGCACAAGTGTTTCCCAATTATGGGGCTGTGGAGGACTCGCTTCCCCTTACACACGCAACGTTTCTCTCGCTCACCGCGCTCACAAAGTTACACGTTTACAAACACGAGGGATTTTACCGAAAGGTCTATGGGACGGCGCTTAGCGCCCATGAACGCGAGCTTATTACCCAGTCCAGCAACCTCATGCTAGAAGGGTCAGTTCCCGGACTGCAGGCAAGCTCTGGGCTGCTGGAATCTGTCCAAAAGTCAAAAAAACCGTTGGGCCGCCAGAAAAAGTTTGTCGGGAATGTAGACCCGAACCAGTTGGACGTGAGCGAAAGCGTTTTGCCTGGATGTGGATTCATCCCCGAGTTCAACGTCAACGCGCTCTGCAAAGTGCCAAATTACTTTGTGCTAAATAAAGAAATGAGCGCTCAGCTTAATTCACATTACGAGCCTGCTCGATCACATATGGCCGGCTTGAGTACAAAGGGAAAGAAGCCCCTGGACATGCCCAAGCAGTTGTACCAGCTCTTATCGAATACGGACCAGGAGGCGTATCATTTCAAGTATTACTACTTCAAAAGCTACCGGGGCCCTGGCTCGGGCAATTACAAGGATGCGGCGTTGGTGAACCGAATCAATAAAATCAAACGGTTTACTCCTGAAACCGCGCCTACTTCCAACAAAAACACGCATTTATCTGCAAACAAAGTGACTAAGCCTCCCCGAAAACTGGGCGACTTTGCCATCAAAGGTTTGACTCACGAGTATTTCTCCAACGAAAATGTTAAAATTGTAGTGGAACGGCAGCGCCGGTTTGCGGAGGACTTTGAAAATTTGGAGATGCTTCACAACAACGCACTCTTCAATTTACTAATCAACGGCTACAGAGAAGTGTCGCGTGACACTTGGAATGCCTTTTATAAGTTCAAAGCGATTGATTTTGAGAAAGAGTATTCGAGGAAGCAAAAAGATCTATTTCTGCAGAAGCACGCGGAGCTTGTAGCAACAGGTGCAAACCTGCAGGAGATGGCGGCACTAACTAAAGCTGACTTGTCTGCCCGCTTTCTGCTTCCCTCCGACTACCCTGAAATCATGGAGACTTTGCCTTGCGAGTTGAGAGGAAACAACGAAGACCCAGCGCATGCTTTGAGCGAGCCAGTCCGTTATGTTGCTCGATACCCAGACAAGTCCACGCCGGGTATGTTGAATCAGATCGAGGTCATTAAACTTCCGAATGCCAATTCCATTGCGTGGGACAATTTGAGAAAGTACAGAAGGGACTGAGACGCTCAAACAAAAAGAGGGAAGAATTTTTTTTATTGTTTCGCTGTATTGATGGCCAGTACAAGTTCAGCCGCTGTCCTCGAAAATTTCGAACTCAAGCGCTCCCTTGGGTCCCGTGTCACCCATTGTAAAGTTCTTACCGATGCTGCTCTCGACGTATTTGTTGGCGATTTTGTAGTCGGGCGCCTTTGGACTGGTTACTGCCTGCGTGAAGTCCAATTTCCTTGGCCTGAATCTCCTTTGCTCTTCGGTGAGCGCTTCAACCTTTCGCTCGCCCGTGCGAGAATTCACTAACTCCATGTGTGTATCGTAATTCACTCGCCTTTGCCCTTTAGTATCTTGTCCGCTGGTTTTTGAATCTAGGAATGGATTGACTGGTTCAAAACGGGGAATCTCATCAAGGTTTCTCTCATTGGTGATTTGCACAGATTCCCCTGAGTCCGCGAAGGCCTCGAACTGCGGCTTTTGCTCTATGAATGGATTTTGCAACGGAGTACGAGGCGTATTAGTCGACACGTGGAAGCCTGGCGAGCATGAATACAGAGGCTTTGCACCAAAAAGCGTCATTTTTGCAATATCTGAAGTACTCGATGGTCTGGGCTCCTCACTCCATGAGCCATGATTTTGCTCACAGTGCATATCTTCCAGTGTGATCGAGTCCGAAAGTCTTCCACCAAAAATATCGTCTCCTGAATCAATGCATGAATTGCCCCAAAAGAGACTTGAGCGCGAGACTCTATCCTGGGAGTCTACTTCAAATTTTGGACCTGGTAGATCGCTCAACGCCTCTAGCCTTTCAAGAAGCAGCTTTGCTTTTGCTGTATGGCGAGGAAACGCCCGTTTCACGCAGGGTTTCCGTCCTGTCCCGATAGTCAGTGGCGTGGGGATGAATAGAGACGACCCCGTGACCAGCAAAGGGGTGTCTGGAGCCGATTTCGGCGAACTTTGGTCTGAAAAGACCGATATTATGCTGCCACTAGGGGAATCCAGCATTTTCGGCAGTAATTCGTCATGCGATGTATCTCTGTCGACGAAAGGTGACCATTTGGGCATGCGTAGGCTTTTCGCAGGGCCTAGATTTCGGCTTTTTCGAAGCCAGCTGGCCGATTTAGGCGTGTATGATCCGGATCCAATGGCCTTTCTGGGTCGAGGCGGGGTGGAAGGGGCACCTGATGGATTCATATTGACCAGCAATTGTATTAGGGACGGTGAAAGCAGATGACTCGTGTCTTGAAGGAAGGAGATATGGCTTATTCCCTTCTCTGTCACGCGTAAGAAATTTGAATAAATAGACTCTTGCTTCCAATACTGTTCGGAGAGAAGGTTGTGGCTGAGATTCAGTTGCAAAGAGTGACAATGGTGTGATGGATTAAACCGAGAGAAAAGTGAAACACTTGCCAGTGTGAAGTCTCACTACCTGAAACTGGTATGTCACGAGACGCGCGGCATGGCGAAAAAAGATGGCTGATGGGCTTATATACAGGCCCACACTGTGTTGCCTGTTTGAGCTGGGCCAGCTGAAACTTCCGTTACTGGATTGTTGTGCACAGTGTCTTTAATGTTGAGCGTAGTTTTGGCTCATCTGTAAGACCTGGACTTCACTGAAATTTTACATGAATGCAATGGTGTCATTCTAAAAAGCAAAGATTCTATTCTCTCAGTTTATTCCTCGCGTTTTCATAGATACATCTTATGATAAGACGTTGGTTCGCTGAGTGAACTTTGAACAGACACCTCACCTCTCCATTTGTCAAGCCCAATCGATGGTCGTAGAGTTCTGAGGAAATACCATGCGTAGGTCAGAAATTTGCACATTTCAAAGAAAATTATGGAATCACCCTTTACAAAAATAAATTCCGATTGGTTATTCTTTAGAAACGTGTAAATTGATTGTTAGGGCGTCCCTGGACTCAAACTTTAAACTACGACTTTTGTTGTTTGTGCAACGAGGCGAATTTATATTAATGTCGGCCTCATCACTTCTTGCGTCAAACCAGAAAGAGCTTAAGCTTTTGCCATGACTAGCATGCCTTTCACATCAGAAGTTGAGGAATCAAGTCATTGCTACAGAATGTGAGCCCGAGCATGGTAAAGAACTTCCTAACTATTCCGGATTTCACACCCTTTTTCTCTTTTGGTGTGAGACGTCTAAAACCAAGCTCTTGAAGGCGGGGATTTTGGATATAACAAAAGCGTCAGTGGTTTTGCTCAGGGACAGGAATGGGACGCTAGGTCATTTACATTGCTCGTGTATTCCCTTTTAGTCATTCCACATGGGGCCATTGGTCAACAATTGAAGCATAATAATATTACTAGTATTGAGACTAGAGACGTAAATTGACGACGAAAGGACAAAGTGAATGCCACCTTAAGCGTTTTCGCCCCACGGTTTACGTCATCATCACACAGATGACTCCCTTTACCTTCAAAATCTGGGTTGCAGAACACCACGAAACTTCTCAAGTCAATAATCAGGAAGCCCAAGAGCTCTCTGCTTCTGGTATTATCCATTTTGCAAATCTTGAACATGTCCTTGTTTCTTTGCTTCCGGGCTTGTCTACAACAACTTTCTCCTTTGGGACGGAGAAGACTTCGTTTAAAATATCCGTGATATCTTCGCTCGTAATGCTCCCATTCCCCAAGAAGTGACGTTGATCCGATAAACCTTTCTCAACAGCCAATACCTGGGCCCTTGCCACGCCTCGAAAACCAATGTATTCCACGTTGAAAGGCGTATAGGCCCGTCATTTCTCAGTTTGAAGATCCCGTTGTTTAGTTCGGCAGACGTGTTAAGCACTTCCTTCACTACCGAGTCAAATGCCCTCTCATTAATGAAGATTTTATATGACCTTATATATTTTTTAAAATAATATATTTTTTAAAAATCTATTGGGTCAATGATTTTTTCTTCTTTAGAGCAATTTGAAATAAAAACATTAATAACTAGTATAACTCATCTAATATTAGTCTATCTAATTATGTATTATATTAAGTATTAGGGTGAGTTGTAAGGTAATTACATAACCCTTTTTTAGTAGAATAGATAAAACAATCACCGGCATAGCCAGGTTAGTCGGTAGCTATGCTAGTGGGTAAGAGTATAAATGAGTCTTTAGGCTATATCTCAATGTCCTGTGGGCCAATGACAAAAACCGGGTTGATCACAGTGAGAGAGAAGGGAGGTTTTCGGCTGCAATAATCTCCCATACGGCTTCTTCGGCAAACACTTTTGGCCCCCGATCCGCTAGCTGCGGGTCCCTCTTGGCCTGTTCCCACGTTATGTCATTCCACGAACTTTCGGTGTTGGAGTTATCTGGATCAACGGCCAGAGCAGCATCTGCAAAGGCAGCATAAAAAGACGTCAGAATCACTTTATCAATTTGCGGGGCTTTTGCTCTGATTGTTTTCAAAACATTGACTCCACCCATGACTACTGGCCTGAGCATCTCCTCTTCTGGTTGCGTGTACTGGAAATGGAGAGGTGATGCTGTACGGATGGAAGCAATGACCCCCGGGAGGTTTTCCAAAACGAGCCCAAAAGCCCCGACCGGCTCCACGTCAGAGACATTTTCGGAGAAGATGTTTCGAGAGGGACAAGGAAGCTCTTCTAAGGACTCGTCTCTTTCAAGATCCGGACAGAGTCCACTACATCGTACCCACTAAGGAGCAGAAGCTTGCATATATGTTGAGCCATGAACCCGTAGGCTCACGAGACAAGAACAGAACCAGGCATACTGATGGCTTTTTTGAAAAACTCTCAAAGAAAATGTATTCAAGTAAGTTTGTGAGCTCGAGTTTTTGGCTCGTGAGAGTTAAGGTGGAGGGAATAGATCAGAGATAATGTCTTATGCTGCGTTTCATACTCCAGGTGAGCCACGGAAAGGACGAAGAATTTTTTGACTTTTTGATGTATTCCTGCGCCCCGTTGAACACGAAAAAAGTATTGCAAAGTATTGCAAATTAAGCGCAACAAGATTGAATTGTAAGTCTGTTCATGATTTCCACTTCTAACGTGAACACCTATAACTTCAGAGACAGACCTCTGGTAAATATTCGCAATCGTACGGTCTATGAAAGACCCGGTTACTTCCTTTTTTTGCTTTGCCTACTTTGTTTCTTTGCCTCGCTTCCAACATTTTAGTACATACATTCATGTTGAGACAGGGATCTTCATTTTTGATTTGTCTACGCTAAGACTTGTCATAGTCCGAAACTATACTACGTCGAATTCCGAAATCAATTAATCACGACTTTTCAGGCTTCGGAGCTTGGCTTGGCTTGGCACAGAAGACTACACACAGAGGATCCCGCAACCGCATCCGAGTCACGCCCTGTCATGCCACCGTTTGCTCGCCGGGCTTTCTCTTGCATATCAAACAGCAACAATGTGATGAAAGGTTTAGCAAAATGGGTATAAAATCTTTAATTCGTAGAAGCCTGGATCAAACCCACATATCGGTTGGATCGAGATTTGATGAAAGCCATGGAAGATGGAGGAGACTTTTGTGAAAACGTTTCAGAAGGTACTTTGAAAGTCAAGTCCTCCATGAACAGACAAATTTAGGGAGAATGGCGGCAAAAAGACATTTTTCCAGAGTTTGAAAAGTTCTATGGGTTGTCCTCGTTTCGATATACCAGTCATTGTAAGCCTTTTTCTCTTTTTTTGAATTTTTTTTTTTTTTCAAAAGTACCTCCATCTGACGACAGCCCAGCAAACAGGCCAAAAAATCATTCCAGTTTTTTTTTCGAGTTTGGCTTGGAAAGAGTTGGCTGCAGTACGCAGATTGGTTTGCCATAAAACAACACAGTCTAGATAAGGAGAGAATAAACTCATGAATCCAGGAAAGACAGAGCATGATGACCCCAAAATAGGCATGACGTTATATTGGAAAATAGTGAAGGGCTCAGCAAACGAAACTCTTATTGCATTGAGCGAAGCTCAAGATTCTCTATTGAAGAGACTCAGTGAGGTTTTCAGTTGTCTGATTGTCGCTCGTATCATTTTTGAAGTTTCAAAGGTCAGGTTTCTGGCAATCGACAAAACACTGGGCTTCGAGCTAAGAGCAAAACTCTCGAATGACAATTTCACAAATCTATTCATTTTAGTACAGCAAATACCTCAACGAGAAGAGGATTTTGATCTTCACGATCTGAACGTTACTTCAACTTCTCCGGGTCAGCAGTGTTGCTTCTAGAGAAAGATGCAAATTTTTGGAAACCGTCTTTACGCTCTAGCTCGTACTCGGGATTCCTCACTTTTGAGCTCCACTTGCGCTTGTATATCCGCTTCATCCATTTCCAGAGCTCACAGCCGGCAAGATAAAGGAGACTGAAGGCGAATGCAAAGCCCCATTCTTGACCAATGGGTGCGTGCAAGAAGACCTTGCTGTTAATGACAGGGATGTATACGACGGGAAAAACCGAGACAAATCCACCAATCACGGACCAGAACAAAAACTGGTTGGCCCAGAGGTCAATAGCCGTCTGTTTCCACCATGGGTGATCTGTATCTTGTCTCATGTAGAACAATGAATTGAAAGGATGGATGCACTCCCACGCCAAGATGAGAGCACCCCATGTCATGATGGCAAAAGATGTCGACCGGCCTCTAAACACCAAGTTGCACGCATCCAAGTTTGCGTTGGTTCCATTACAGTCAATACCCAAATATCCGTCGCCCACAGCGTAGACTACCATGGTGAACCCAAGCATGCAACATGCTGCCATCCAAACACCATAAACCATCATATCGCACAAAAGTTCCATGGTGAACACTTTTCGATTGGGTGGCTGGTCCAAAATGCCGTCAACGGCTTGCTCCTGGCCCAATCCCATGGCTGGGAAACACGATGTGACCACCAACACCCACAACACCTCAACTGGAGAAAGAGGAAAGACCGACAAGCCTGAGGCGTCTTTGAAGGCAAGACCAACCACCAAGTAACATGCCTGCGCGACATTCTCTGCCAAAAGCTGCAAGATAAACTTTTGAATGTTTGCAGCCATGCGGCGGCCCTCTTCTATCGCATGTAGGATCGAAGAGAAGTTGTCGTCGGTCAAGACAATATCGGATGCGTCTTTTGCCACGTCTGAGCCGTTGAGACCCATGGCAATACCCACATCGGCTTTTTTCAAAGAAGGCGAGTCATTGACACCATCTCCTGTCATTGCACAGAACTTGTCACGTCGATGCAAAGCGTCAATCATACGCACTTTCGTCTGCGGAGCGCACCGAGCAATGACAAGGGGCAAAACGGGCAAGGCGTCGATCTGATCGTCGGTCAAGGAGTCGAAGTCCGTGGCTGTCATGCACATTGCCTTGACCACATCATCACTATAATGGTATAAGTTGTGAGGCACAATTCCGACCTCCTGCGCAATAGCTTTGGCAGTTGAAGGGTGGTCTCCCGTGACCATGTGAACATTGATGCCCGCCCTGTGGCACAATTTAACGGAATGGGCCGTTTCAAGCCGTGGAGGATCGTAGATGCCCACCAAGCCGTGGAAGGTGAGGTTCGACTCAATGGAGTCTCTGTTCTTCAAGTCGTCTTTTCCATCGACAAAGTCCCGCGAAGCAAACGCCAAGACTCGTAAGCCTTGGGTGGATAACGCATCCATGTTAGACTCGATCTCCTTTCTGTGGGCTACAGTCATGGAGATAAGCAGTGATGCGTCAGTATTTTCCTCGGGGTTTCCGGTCCAATGTGTACACCTCTCCAAGATCCGCTCGACGGCCCCCTTGGTGAAAATCTTTGTGTGGCCGTTCATATTATTGTAGACGGCCGACATCCTCTTGATGGACGAGTCAAACGGGTACTCTTCAAGGTGCCTGAAGTCACCTGCAATGTCTTCCCTGGCGTAGCCAAGTCTGCAGCAGAAGACCTGGATGGCAATCTCAGTGGCATCTCCATGGGCTTTCCACTCGAGATTTCCTGTTACGTCATTCTTCACTTGAGAGACTGTGGCGATATTTGCCAAGGTGGCAACATTAACCCAGGCTTTGAAGTTTCTGGCAAAGCCAACGGCACTTTCACGGTCGAGTGGCTTGAAGTCCACCTCCTCGTCACTTGCCCTGATGAATTCGGGCGAGAACTTCAGATGCGACAAGTCTCCAACAGTGGGGTTGAAAGGCTCGTTGATGTTATCCATGGCAAAAGTGCCCACAGACGGAACCCACACTTTTTTAGCGATCATCTTCCCTTGTGTCAAAGTCCCTGTTTTGTCCGAGCAAATGTCGTCGATTCCGCCCAAGGCCTCTAAGGAGTCCAATTTCCGCACAATGACGTTTTTGGTCACCATGACCTGGGCCCCAACAGCCATTGTGACGGTCAAAACGACAATTAAGGCAGAAGGAATCATGGCCAAGGCCACACAGATGGCGTAGATGGCGACCTCTTTATTCACGTCGAATTTCTGCGAGGCCATGACCACAATGGCAAACACCACGGCTATCCAAAAGAGCTCGATGGCAAGCCACGACAACACCCTTTGCAACGGTGTACCCTCCGTGACGCCCAAGAAATTGCCTAAAATATCCTTTATAGTGCCGAACAAAGCCCGCGTATACGCTTTGAACGAGGGTCTGGCCCCGTCAACTTTCTCAACTTTTCTCACAAGAGTCGTGTCTGATTTTAAAGACTGGGCAATTTTGCCGATTTCCGTATCCAAGCCGGTCGCCACAGCCACGCCAGTTCCACGGCCTTTGGAGACAACAGAAGAGGAAAATACCATGTTCAATCTGTCGCCCACAGGTACCGGCTGGGAGTCTGTGTATACATCCTGGTGGTTTTTGGCCACGGGTAAGGACTCGCCGGTAAGGAGCGCCTCGTCTGTTTCCAAGTTCACCGTGTCGAGAAGACGCAAATCCGCAGGGATTGTGTCTCCAACTCTCACGTGCACAATATCGCCCGGAACTAGCTCTTCAGTGGCAATGGTCAAGTCATCGCCACTCCGAGTAACACGAGCGGTTGAAGACAGCAAGGATCTGAGAGAGCCCATTGTTTTTTCGGCCTTCATTTCTTGGTAGAACCCAATAGCAATGTTGATGCCCACTACGGCGGCAATCACGCCTCCGGAAATCCAATCTTTAATGGCAAGTGCGATTATCATCGAAATAATGAGCACCATGATCATGGCGTTGAATGTCTGGTGGGCAAAAATCTTCGAGTAGCTGATTTTGTCGGGTTCACCCAACAGGTTCACGCCATACCGTTTTCTTAATTCCTCCACCTGGGCATTGGAAAGGCCGTTGGAAGCATCAGTGTCGAAAGTGGAAAGCACACGCGTGGCCGAGAGCCGATAAGGAAGAAACTCGGCAATTTTAGCAGATTTGGTTACGGCAGTGGACACCGAAGAGTTGTCCACCGAGCCAGCGGGTGGAAGCGCTATCTTTCGAGAATCTTGCGGGTCATTGTTGACTGTCATCACCTAGCAAGAGCGGGGATAAGTTGTTCTTTAATCAGCCGGGACGAGATCGGGGAGAGATCCAAAAAGATTGGAGAAAAGATCAAAACAGCTCGAAAAAAGTCCCAAAACAAAATGGAAAAAAAAAACCCTTTTTGTTGTTTAAGACTAGTCTTGACTTGCCGGTCTTATTCTCGGAAAAAACGATAATAAAGGTGTCTGAGTATTGAGATGTCAAGCTGGACAGCGGCAAGACAATTATAAAGAAAATAGGATAGAAAGGAGAAGAAAAGAAGAAAAGAAGGGAATGTCACTTTAAAGATAAGAGACAGAGATGGGAATGTGGTCAAGGGGGCAAAATTTGCACTTTTTGCATGTAGTGGCATTTGTCCTTCATGAAGTGACTCGATGGTCCAGTATGGTCAACATTTCTTGAAGTTTTCTTGGTACTGCGCCCAATTCGGCAATCGTGGGCCATGATGTGGACGAGAGCGAAGCTCTAGGTAAGACCCTTCGTGATTTGTCAGCTTCGAGACGATGAGCAAGAAAAGAAAGGGAAACGAAGGGAACAAACAAGTAAAACCCTCTTCAAACGCCTGCTTGGTCTAAAGTGGACTATGACTCAGAACCACTTTTTAGGTGCTTCGAGAAAAACTGATTATCTATTTTAATTGTCTAATTAGTTGCGCATTTTCATTGCTAACCATCTCCGAGCGCCTTGAGCCCTGGCCTGGCCCACGTGGAACGGAAAGTATACAAGAAAAAATATATGCGGACATTTATTGGATTTCTTCGAAGAAAGTTCTCGTTTGATGTTTATAATCCGAAAATTCAAGAGGATGTCTTATACTGATTAAAAGCGTCAAGATTTATACGGCGCATGTCTGTTATTGTTGTGGGATTGAAGTCGTCTCAGGGATTTGAGGCAAGGGGCCATGGAAAAACTGTTCGAGGCCGGGCCCGACATTTGGCAAGAATTGGATCTTTCATACGGCAGGAACGCGCAATGTAGTGTGCACTGTGCGGCGAGGTTTCGGGCGCGCCTCACAAATCGGGCCGAAAACTAAAAGCAAGCGAAGGCCTCGGGGCTGAAATCTAAAACTCCCTGTGGTCTCTGTCATACAAAAGCAAAAAGTGATCTCGACATCGGAATGAAAAGCTGAAATTGGCTTTGTGAGAGCGGAGCAAAAAGTTAGCACGACTCTACAAAAAAAAAATGATCTGAGAAGAGATCGAACAAACTTCTCAAATCACTGAATCATTGAATCACCGCCTGATGTATTGATACTAGGTTTTAGTCAGTGACTGGGTTTGATTGACTCACATTTTCTCGTGCAACTTTCCTCGGCACTATGCCAGTTATAAAAATAAAAGATAAAAGAAAGCTTTTTGTTTTCGGGCAAACGAAGACTGGGGTCTTAAACTGCAAAATTGCTCTTGAAAGGCGCACGCAAATTGTATTACACGTCAGATACATAGTGCTGCCAGCTGGAAGCACCTAAAAGAACACACTGTAAAAATTTTCCGCCTCTCGGCTACGAGATCGCGTTGTGAATGGGTTAAAAAAAGGGTCATTGCAGGCTTCTCCCAATTCATAATTCTGTGTTTGTCCTCATTTCAATCCATAAAATCGTTCAAAAGCTGATTGGTGAGATTTGGATCGACTTTCATGTCTGCAATTTCACATACAAAAAATCATAAAAGTTGAAAAGAGTTGAGGAGCCGTGCATTAAAAATCAGAGTTTTATCCTTCAGCAATGATGTTCGATTCTCGGAAATTGTTTACCTCAAGATAGCCAGCCACATGAAAAGCCGCAAAACTTCATATTCGAGGTACCGAAATATCTGGCTCATCCTGGTATCTGGCTCATCTTGATACCTGGGCCGAGACGTTTTGAGGACGCGTTTTGAGGACGCTTGCAAACATTTTCCGTCTACTAAATTTCAAGAGTTATGGACCTTACACACACCCCGCTAGTCAAAAATGCTATCCTGAAAATGCTTAATGTTTTTTAGTGAAGGTGAACACGAATCTATTTTTTTCAATTGGATAAGTTTTCGAATGCTTACAAAATTCCAGAGGTACGTAAGTCCCCTCGAGATCATTCAAGGGATATCTGATCAAACCACTTTAACAATTCTGATCAAGAGACCTCGAAAAGATGTGCAATTGATTTTCAGACGTACAGGACAAAATCTGAATTTTTATTAAAGTTGGGTGTGCCAGAATATTCTTCATGTTCAAGCGACGATTAAGCGCTTGTTTCTTCAAGCATTTTGGTATAAGCTTTCTTGCTTTTAGTGAAGTGATGAACTAGCAGTGCTGGCTATCAGCTGAAATGTCCGATTTATAAAGCTCAGTTTCCAACTCTCATGAATTGTCTGTTTGTGTAACGTATTCGCTGCTTTAATACAACATTTATTCTTAGTGAACAAACTTTTGGAAGGGGTTATAAATTCGTGTCTATTTGATCGAATAAACCGTAAATCCTCTCTGTCCGACGCTAAAACTAAAATACTGAAACCAGCTCAAATGCATGTCCTTAGTTTAGCTTTGTCGCACGGGCAAAGTACTTTACAAAGGCACATTTGAAATATCATCACCGTTGTTAATTGAGCTGACAGGCCCCACGGTATTTCTATGTCTTAAAGTGTTTTAGAAAACATTTAAGTACTCACTAAAAAATAATCCTTCATTTGTTCATGAATATCTCAACACCAAAATGCTGCATCATATTATGAGCCCTGACGCATACTCCTAGGTTTTTTTTTTTTTTTTTTTTTAGAGAAACATCATATCATACTAAACTTGAAACAAATATTGAAACGAGACTCGCGCTGATGTGGCTGTTGCTGAGAGATTAAGCTTTACTTATCATGAGAAAATGTTGTTTCGTGCTTCACTATCGGAATTGACTCTCTCGGAGCAAAAAGGATCTGAATACTGATCACAATGTGCGAGCTGACTCTTTAAAGCCCAGGATTCTATGAGTCAGTTGGTTTTCTGAGTAAAAAAAGCTTTTTTCCTTTTCATTGGGAGAGAAATCTTCTCGCAAATTCAAAGAACAAGATGATGGATACTCTGTTGTCAAGAGAGATTTTAATGAATAAGAGCATTCTCTAATGACGTCTGCAGGAATTGCATGTTCAAATTGCAAACTTTTCGTTGAGAAGGTCACGCATGACAACAGATTCAACAAAAGGAACGTATTTTGCGTTACCTATTCCAGAAAGAAAGAAAAGAGAACCTGATTGTTGTCACTAGGCTACTACAAATCGATGATACGAGGGTAGATTTTACAAAGGTTGCCGATCGGATAAATCGGCAAGTTTATCAAACAGAGGTGAAGAATGAGTACGACATTTTTTATATAGTCTTTGAACATCAAGAAAATTTCTTTTGGACTGTAGTAGAAATTGAAGAGGGATCCTATCAGTATTTAGGAGGCTGGCGCTTGGCATGAGAAACAAAAAGGAAAATTGTGAATGAATCGACGAGAAAAAAGCAGACGGTCAATTTCAGGCAAATCCGATAGCTCGAGAGAAGCACTTTTAATGGAACTGATTGCAATACTCCCATATATCGATGCAGTGCTATTGATGCAGTGCTATTGATGCAGTGCTAAAGGATGGAACAAAAATTTTCTTGTGTAAGACTTGGCTCGTATTGCACAAGTGTAGACAATCTAGGGTTAAGAGTCTGATTCACATGTTTGTAACACAAATGCTGCACTGAAAGTCTTTCGAGAAACACTTTCATAAATCCAGGGTACAGATCAGTAGATTCTAAACTTATCCGGATCCTGAGAGCTTTAATCAAGAATTGTACCTGTCAAGTATCTCATTTGGATTCAGTCTCAATCTAGAGCGCGCCATGTGTATTTTCGAGCGCTGAGGATCAGTGTTGTTAGTGACGGGCAAAATCACTAATGAATTTCTTAATTCAATATTTTCTTCTAGATTTCTAGTAATATATTTTGAATACGAAAAAAGTGAAAGCGTCAGTGAAATGGTAATCACACTTTATAACTACAGCCTTGTTTTTGATGTCAGAGAATTGCTCTGTTCGAGTTTGTAGTTCGCTGATTCACTTTCGCGGAGAAGGGCGACTGCAGTGGCAACATGTTTTCCAACTTTGAGCCTATAGAAAAAGTAACATTCTTTTCCTTTATTACACATTTTGATTTTAGCTTTCACCCCCGACAACTGGTAAAAAGGGGAAGATTAGAAACAAGCGGCGCCGGAGCAAGGGAAGTGTGTACAAAACCGTGCCAGCTTGTCGATGAAATTAAGCGTATGGCTCGTCGCCGAGTTGCCATATGATCGATTTCACCACTCTAGCATCTACTATAACACGCTTCGCATCTTCTTGCTAAATAGTGATAATGCATAATCCCTGAGTAATGCCCTATAATACGATGAATCTTTAAAAAAAAAAAAACAGTGGTTGCTAATAAAGTTGAATTGGATATTTTCATAGTGATCACTTTTGGAGTCAATATAACAGTGATACTAATAGTGACTTGTCACAGAAATTAAAATGTATTTTCGCGAAGATTTTTGGATGATCACTAACACTTCTGCCGAGGATCTAGAAGACAGTATACGAAGATACTGACTGAGATGACGCAGCCATGAAAGCTACAGAAAAAGAAGTTCCCGACCAATCTGATGAGTAGTTTGAGCAGAGAATTCGTGAAGCGCCCACCATCTAGACACGAAAGAAATGCAGCAAGAAAAAAAAAAAAAAAAAAAAAAAAAAAAAAAAAAAAAAAAAAAAAGGTAAATTTAGCGTTGATACTGGGCCTAGTGCTCCATGTGACCTCTTGTCCTACCTCTCAAATTTCGTCTCCAGAGTGCATATACATACCACTGCAAGTCATCTTCGCGTCACGTGCCCGCTTTCCTCTAATACATTACGTGCTTCCGCCGGACCCACGTCACGTGCCAGGAAATTCCTCTGCCAAACACGCTGTCTCTTCACTTAGCTCGAGCTTTACTAAAACATTCAAGTGCAGTCAGCCCAGCGTGAGTATACCGTACGCCATTTTTCTTAGCCAACGGCATACAAACTTAGCACCGTCTACTTGAAAAAAAGCAGTTCCCCAGTTCTTGTTTGCTCTAACTCCCTTTCTCTATTCCTTTCCCTTTCCGTTTTCCTTTCACTTTCCCTTTCCCTATACCTTCTCGTTTTCTCCTCTCTCAATCTCATACCAATGTCTTTTGCTGACTCCTTTTGGACCGAGGACTACCGCCTGGGCCACCAGGCCCTATTCGACGTACTCTACGAGGGCGTGAAGGAAAATGAGGACTTTATTGCGCTTTTCACCAAGCGCATGGAGCTGGAGGCGCGGTACGGAACTGAGCTAGAAACCAGTCCTGGCTCGTTGAAGCTCTCGAGCAAGAGACACGCCGACGATGACTACGTGTCCACGGTGAAGAATGCGTTTGGCGAGCTCAGCCAGAACTTCCAGACCGAGGGCAGCCAGCACTGTGTAATCGCAGCAAACATCCGAGACTTGGTCTTGCGTCCATTCTCGAATTGGTGTAAAGAGCACGAGGAGCGGGTGGCGTTTCTGGAGCTGGTCATCAGCGACAAGCATAAACAGTACAGTGCTGCAAAAACGGCGTTGGAGAAGTTGCAAAAGAAATACTTCAACAAGTGCAGGCTCTTGGAGGACTTCAAGACGCATTACTCGGAGGAAGAGCTCGAGGCGGCAATTCTAGATGCGCTGGAGGGCGAGATCCACGCCCCTGACTCTGCGTCAGACTCACAGGACTCCAATCTGGACGTGAAATACACCTTTGGAGGCGCGGCATACACCCAGGCCACGACCAAGCAGCTTCTCACTGACCTTCTCAGCAACGTTGAGTTGACCTCCCATAAAGTAGCGATTCTCGGTACCTACCACAACGTCTCGACCGGCGGGGCGATTTCCCAGTGGCTTCTCGACAACATGCCGGAAATGAGGGGTAGTGTCGCCAAGGCCGAAGCGTTTGGCCAGGATCTTATCACGCATGGATTCATTCGCATGATTGGTTCGATGAGCGCAAACAAAAACTTCATCAACTCGTCGCAGTTCTTCTACCAGTGGAGGCCGCTGGTTTTCGAGCTCACCAAGCTCTCTGAGTTCGACTTGTCTCGGCTGCAAAAAAACGGTAACTATGACCCAATTGCCGCTCTGGGAAGCAGAACCAACCAGTTCACAACATACTTCGAGGACATGAAACAGGCCATTGGCGTGGCCGCCGTCGACTATAACGACATGTCGCAATACGCCAAACTTGCGCGGGACGTGGCGTCTTTGGATGCGCAATATTTCGAGACCACAAAGAAATTGGACGCGATTCGTTGTGAGTTCGAGGAAACCGTCATGGATCACTTGGCGTTCATGCAGAAGTGCGAGTTGGACCGGTTGAAGGCGATCAAAAAGGTCACATTCGATTTTATTGCGACATTCTCCAACAAGATCAGTCTGTTGAAGCATTCCTGCGACAAGTTGTTGCTTGTGGAGGAGACCATCCATCCGGCCAGCGACCTCAAATTTTTGATCGAGAACTACGCCACGGGCAAGTTTCTGCCCCGGGTCTCGTTGTATGACAATTACTACAACTCAAACATAAGACAGACGTTCGGTGTTGACCTCAATGTGAAAGCCAGGCTCGATAAAAAAGCCGTGCCGCTCTTGATCCAGGCCGTGCTCTCGCACCTCGACTCATTGTACCCGGAACTTGAAAACGACGAGGAACGCGTTAGTCTTTGGACTCGTCCAGTACACCTATCAAAAATTCATGCTCTCAGACAGGAGTTGAATGAGCAAAGCGACATTCAGAAAATCACCGAGACCTTGCGAGACAGCGAGCCCAAGATTGTGACCAATGTCTTGAAGCTCTACTTCATGGAATTGCCCGACTCAATAGTGTCTTATACATACTTCGATTTGATCAAGACTCTTTATCAGAGCTACCCGGTGGGGGGTAACGAGTCTGGTGCCAACAAGTCGCGAATCACTGGTTTGCAAAACACGTTAATCGAATTGCCTGTGTGCAACTTGGCCACTCTCGATGCGCTCTTGACCCATTTGACCCGTCTCGTGAACATTATCAGCTCGAAAAATGCGGAGTTAAGCTCGGCGTTACGTGATAGACTCTGCAGAGAGTTCGGGGCTTTGGTCTTGAGGCCCAAGAGCGGCGCGGCAGAGATCGAGGGCAAGAGCGTGCATGCATTCAATATGGCAACAGAAGTGCTCCAGCAAAACTTCATCACAGACTTGTTTTCCCATAAAGAGACCATTTTCGGGGAGTTGAGAAGAAGAAACTCGCAGAAACCTCTGAGAAACAATTCTGCCAAAAGCGAGGGTGGCAAGTCCGCTCCCTTGAAGTTGAAGTTGGGCCCGAGCTCGAAAGTTAGGCTCGAGTCTAAGTTGAAAACAGCTGTCCAACATGCTTCGGAGAAAGGCCTCGAATCTGCTCCAGAAACCCTAAGCAAGGATTCTGTCAAACAAGAGGTGCAATCAACACCGGTAGCACAGCCTGATTGTCCATCAACACCACCTCCATCTACGTCTACAAAAGTGCCCGGCTCTGCTGGTGGGTCTGCACTCAAAAGGTCCACATCGCCCAATAAAAAGAAACTCAACTCATATCTAGAAAAGCGCAGTGACTCGACTGTCGGCTCGAAGAGGCAGGGTAAGACAGAGTCACTCTACAGCTCTGCCAACGCGTCCCAAACCGACCACGCAAAGGAGTCTGACGGGTCCAGGAAGAATGACAATGGGATTCAAAGCGCGTTTCGGTCTGCGACCTCTTCTCCCACGCCGAACAAAGATAATTCTCAAGGTCCCGACGAGGTGATCATTGTCGATTAAGCTACAAAAATCGGAAATCAATGATAATTCCAGACACATGACTGTTGAAATAGACAATGCTTTAATCTGTTGAAAGCTCGATCGCTGTTGTCTGCCGGTATATGAGATGCGCTGCGCGAATTGCGTCATTTGCCCCACACTTTTTCCAGATTGAGTCAAGCCAAAATATTCTTCTTAGCTCGTGTCCATCGTGACAACGAAAACTTTAAGTATAATATTTTCAATGACTCCATCAAGTATCGCGTGTGCACTGTTGGAAAGATTCGGGGATTGGACATGAAATCGCGCAAATAAACTCATCGTTTTTTGTCTCCTCTTGATGTCAACAATCTCGCGATCAGAATGAACGACGCGACTGGTGTGTGGCTTAAAAAATTCATTAATGCAGGCAATCATTTGGATTTTTAGAAAGTTTGACAAGCTGTAGGGCTTGTGATTGTGTTTTTTTTTCTTTATTCATTTTGCAATGACAGTGACCTCAAAGATTTTCAAGCACTTCACGCGCCATGTTGCCCGGATAAAAACAACGAGATACAATCATATGAATTCATTGCCAAAAAAAGTCACAGCTACTCAAGAGAGATCATTTCCTAATGTTCTTGTCACCCAAACAGTTTTTGCAGCAGCAATATCCATTGCCGTAGCTGGATGGGCTTTCACGGGAACATATCGGTCGCTTGATCTTGAAACTGAGAATAAGAGCATCACGGTTCAGCAGCTTCACGATCATGTCACTAGCACATCTGACGCATGGGTAGTACTCAATGGGGTGGTTTACAACTTGACAAACTTTCTTGAATCACATCCAGGGGGCTCTGAGATCATCGCGAGCTATTCCGGCAAAGATGCATCTAGGATCTTCAACAAATTTCATGGTCCGAGCTTCATTGCCAATTTTCTTTCGCTGGAGGAGTGCTTGGGTCCTCTCATCGGAGACCTCCCACTCGCCGAGGATATGAGTGAACGCAACGATGATGAACTCAGATTTAACAGAGAACATCTCCCTCCTCTCAATCAAATTCTCACGGTTTCAGATTTTGAGTATGTGGCGAGTAAGATCTTGTCGCCTGCTGCGTGGTATTATTACTCGACGGGAGCGCAGGATGAAGTCACTCTAAGGGAGAATCATAATGCGTTTTCCCGAATCTATTTTAAGCCACGTGTGTTTGCCGAAGTGGACCTGGTAGACTTGACAACAACCATGTTGGGGTCGGAGAGCAGCGTTCCATTCTATGCTTCTGCAACTGCTCAAGCCAAACTTGCACACCCGGACGGAGAACTCTCGATCTGTCGCGGGTGCGGCAAAGAAGGTGTCGTTCAGATGATCTCGCATTTTTCATCTTACCCCGCCGAAACCATCATTAATGAAGCGTCTTCATCTCAAACACATTGGTACCAGTTATACCGCACCAACAGAGAAGCCGCTAAGAACACTGTGAAGCTGGTCATGCACTTGGGAGCAAAAGCGCTTTTCGTGACCGTGGACAATCCTGACGTGGGCCGCAGAGAAAAAGATTTGAGACACAAGGCAGAATTGCAGGCATCTCTAGCCAGAGAATCTGCTCACCGGGGGACGCAAACCAATCTGGTTGACGAGAGGCCTTACAAATCCTTCAAGAAACGAGATACACTGGTAAGCCTCAAAGACCTTGCGGAGATCAGACTGTGGTCGGACTTGCCACTTGTTGCCAAAGGTGTTCAATGCGTGGAGGACATTGTTCTAGCCGCAGAGCATGGTATAGACGCGGTGGTGATTTCCAACCACGGGGGGCGACAACTCGACTTTTCACGTGCTCCTATTGAAGTTTTAGCGGAAGCAATGCCAATCCTCCGCGAAAAGGAATTGGATGATAAAATTGAGATCTACATTGATGGTGGCGTGCGTCGAGGGGGTGATATTATCAAATGTTTGGCACTTGGAGCTAAGGGTGTGGGTCTTGGGAGAGTGTTTCTATATGCCAACGCCTGTTATGGCGAGGCTGGAGTACGAAAAGCCATTCAGTTGCTCAAAAACGAAATGGAAGTCGATATGAGGCTATTAGGAGTGTCAAGGGTTAATGAGCTCGGTCCACATCATTTAGACTTGAAAAATTTGTCCTGGAGATCTGCACCCCGCGACTATCTATTTCAAGAGAACTACGAGCCATTGTCTCAGCCCAAATTCACAAATGAGATCTAGGCTAGTTTATAGAAAATAGAATCAATCGTTGAAGAAACACTGATCAAAATTGTCAAAAAGAACAAGGACAACTAACAAGAAAAACTTGGGGTCGAAAAAGTAGGTCGTACCCGGATTCGAACCGGGGTTGTTCGGATCAAAACCGAAAGTGATAACCACTACACTATACAACCTTTCCTATGCTCGAGAAATCCAGTGACCTGCTATATGGTTTTGTACGAGTATACAAATTCTGAATTCTGGTAGATTTCAGCTGCTATAAACAAAACTCTTTCATAATACATCAGGAGGAAAGTCAAAGTTTCTACCACTTCGCCTGAAGTTGCAGCCACAGCTTTACCGGTGCCATTTGTGTACTCAAACAATTGGTATCACAGGAATCATAGGACATGACTTCCTACTTCACGTTTACAACTCGTGCGAGACCTCCAAATACTGGTGGCAGAAGCTTGACTTTGCCAACCC
>JAKTYO010000068.1:0-44556 GCA_030578735.1 Metschnikowia noctiluminum | reverse complement strand
GAGCCGGTGACCCAGACCACACCTTCGAATAACACTCTGACAACACAAATCCCAAGTTCAGAATCCTCGTCGACTGTCACAAATTTGGAGACAGACGTCCAGCTGAACGATTCAGATGTTCATAGCAAAGAAGACAAATTGCCCAGTGATTTTATATCACAGAAAGTCGATACGGAGACATCGGATGTCATTTCTACCGAATCGCAGAAAGAGGACGCAAATGCGAGCCTATCGCTTGAGAAACAATTGAAGGCATCTGAAAAGTCTGTCAAGGAGTCTCCACTCCTTGATGAAGACAAAGATATAACTAAGATAGAAGGTGAAGAGTCAGAAAAAGCAAATGGTAAATCAGCCACAGTAAAAGCCACAAATGGGCAAGTTCCCGGTGTGATTGCGTCAGGTGAAAAAGTCCCAAGTGAAATAGCCTCAGAGTCAAATTTTACAAGTGATTCTGGTACAAAAGTGTCCACCAAACCAGCCATTGGCTTATTTAATACTGCTCTCGTCAATGATAGGAACCGTGAAGTGCTTGATGCTAACGAAAGGGCTTCAGATAGCGAGGATGAAGACACAGCTGAAAATGGCAAAGCTCAGCTCATGGGCATCTTTTCACAGCTCAAAGAGCAACCTAGCACACAAGTCGACTCTACTGAATCTTCGGATCCACTTTTTTGCCAATATGCTAGCATCTTCCACAAATTTGAACCCCAGTCTGAGGCTAAACCCCAGCGTCAAATAATTCCATACTCTGAGCAAGATGATCTGTCGTCAGAGATGAACTCTACGGACGAAAGTGACGATGAAGATGACCAGAGGAAGCCACTATCAAAACGCCAGAAACGCATCAAAGAGAAGATCCCCATTTCCGTGTTAAAATCATCCGCCGCCAAACCTCAGGCCGTAGAATGGTATGATGCAGACGCACCAGACCCATACATGGCAGTGTATATGAAAACAGCTATCAATCATGTGGCCGTTCCCCTGCACTGGCAACAAAAGAAGGAGTATTTGTCTTCCAAGCGTGGAGTTGAGCGGCCGCCCTTCGTGCTTCCAAAATTCATAGAAAACACGGGAATTGCAGAGATGCGCAATCACGATCCTGAGTCATTGAAAAAACTGCAGCGTGACCGGGTCCAGCCAAAAATGGGCAAATTAGATATCGACTACCAGAAGCTCCATGACGCTTTCTTCAAGCACCAGACTAAGCCTCGCATGCTCGCGTTTGGAGAAGTGTATAGCGAAGGCAGGGAGAAGGTTGACCAGCATAATCATGACATTGGTCGTATGCGCCCCGGAAAAATTTCCATGCTGCTCCGGCTGGCCGTGGGCATGCCTGAGAAGGAAACGGCTGTCCCACCTTGGATCGCTGTCATGAAAGATTTGGGCAAGCCCCCCTCCTACCAAAATTTGCTCATTCCTGGGCTCGACATCGAGTACACAAACCAAGGATATCGTGTCCAGTATGGGGAGAAAGGTCAAGACCAGGGTTTACTGATAGCAACCTGGGGAAACTTGGAGGACGGCGAAGAGTCTGAAGCTGAGCTGGAAGAGCTGGAAGAGCTGGAACCCGATGATGAAGCCCCTAACGATGACGATGATGTTGATGATGATGTCGAGGTAAGAACTCTAGCAATGAAAGAAGGTACATTATCTGTTAAAGCTTCTGATGACGAGCAACCAGAAAGAGTTGCGATCTCAGAATACTCCAAAATCAAATCTTCTGGTTCTTCGCAGGCCATTCAGAATAGTCTGGGCGCCTTGTATAAAGTTCTCAAGGAAAGGCCTGCTGACTCCACATCAGGAGACGGAAAACACAAGTATGACCTTGAACAAAATCATCAAGAATTTACCAAAAAAGAAGAAAATTTTTCGAGAAGGCGTTCGGATCATGCAGAAGATTTTCGTTTTTAAGTGCAAATGTTTTGTGTCCATACTGTTGCAGTAATCTATAATTAACGGTGACCCTAAGATGTCGACCGTGGTGGCCATGATATCAATCAAACGCAAATGCAAAGGAAGTGTCCAAGGTGTCAAAAGGGTTCAAGTACCGAATTATGTCCTCGTCAATTCCCTTGAACATCTCATGTACGGAAAAGCTGTTTGTCTTGACACCGCTTTTGCCATTTGGGTCTCGTTCAGGCGAAGTATTGCCATCGACGTCACAGTTGTTGATAGATGAGATTGACATAGGAGTCAAGCCTGTGCTAGCATTGTTCAGCATTTGCTGTGCGGCGAACTTCTCCACTTCCTGGCCCTTGCTGATGTTTGTAAGCATGAGATAGTCCGCGATGTGACTTGTGAATGGCTGGTGCTCATCGCAAGCTACGATCGGCACCCAACGGCCGATCCTCTCTAGTAAACTGGAAAATCTCTCGCAAACTTGCAGATCAAAATTCACTTCGGAAGACTCAATAATCATGACTAACTTCTCGTAGAGGGAATGTAATCTGAATTTCACAGCATAAATTTCTGGAAATAGAATCTGCAGAACGTCCGATTTCACCAAGATCAGAACTCTAATCAACGATACGAGAGCAGTAAGCGTTCTGTAGTAAAAAAAAGTTGGATAACCCGTCACACCCCCTGCATTGAGTTCGATGAAGCAATCAATATTTTGCTCGCAAATGTTTCCGAATTTGAGCATATAATCGATGATCA
Organism: Metschnikowia noctiluminum; assembly: GCA_030578735.1. NCBI lineage: Eukaryota > Fungi > Ascomycota > Pichiomycetes > Serinales > Metschnikowiaceae > Metschnikowia > Metschnikowia noctiluminum. The sequence goes on along the minus strand of JAKTYO010000068.1, from coordinate 41,898 downwards.
ACTTTTTGTCCTGATCGGGAAAGTACCTCTCTTCGGAGGGAATATCACCTTCAGAATTCAAGTTGTAAATACACCAACTGACCAAATTGTCATAGATCACCAATAAAAGGTGATAGTACGTGAGGAGCACGGTATACTTTTCGCCCGGCGCCAAATCTATGGAGACCTTCCCACTCAATAATCCAGATTCGTCAACAACTCCGTAAAGCCTCTTTTCGTGGGCTGAAAGTTCTGCTACCACTCTTCCAAACTGCAAAGAATGCCTTCGTGGGTCCGCAGGCGCAAGCCCGGCAATCCCGCCACGTTCTTCCTCCGAGGTCAAGAGATTCATTGAAACTCCACTTTCCGTTAAAAAGTCAGAAATCTGTTTCCCTACACGAACAATTCGAGAAAAATAAGAAAGAAACTGGTCGCCTCGAGATGGTAAGGAGTGTTCCAGCGTCAGAAGAATTTCTGTAGCCAAATTGTGGCGAGGTGTCCAAGTTGCAAAGTTAAAGCGCGGTAGAGCAAAGTTGAGGGAACCACACAGACAGAAAACAGCCAAGAAAGAGCGAAGATTGTTGCGTTCCAAGGAGTTGTCGGCAAAAAGGCTGGTCGAGTGGCTCTGCGAGACGTTTCCCGCATCGATACACACCGAGACGCTGTAGGCTGTGATTAACTGAATGTGATTTTTATACCGATGTGCCTGTAATGGAGGAATGTCCCAAATCGAAAGGATCATACACGCGTACACAATGTGATAGGAGAGATCGGCAGCCTCAATATAGATTGTTTGAGCAACGGCACGGTCCAAATACTCGACCATCTTTTCATTGAGGCTTCTGTTTTCTTGCCTGCTCGAGAATTTATTGTCGGAAATTGTGGTGACGTAGATACAAGCTAGCACGAGCAAGGGGCTTGCCTCAAAGGCTTGCTGAAAGTCTCGAAGATGACTCGGAAACGCGAGGACCGGGAAACGCACCAACATACGATCATGGAAATAGATATACCGGGCTTCGGCTTCTTCTGCGCCGATCAAGGAAAACAAGAAGTCCAGAGCAGGGCCGAGCAGGCGCGTTGACGCGTCCTCTTGAGGTGAAGTCTGTAGATCAACCTCAGGCTTGGGCAAGGCCAGCGTGCTTGAATAGCCCAGCGTGCTTGGTGTAATGACTCTCCTCAGGGCAGGGTTTTGCTGAGCCAGATGAGAAGATATCAGTATTGAACCGATGCTTGAATTCTTGTCTATATTTGCAGCAATTAAATCTGACGAGTCATGGCCCCACCTTGCCCGATAGATTTCCATTGTTTTGTGAAGTCGGAGCGCCAGTTTCGATAGCGATGTTATGGATTGAGCGGAGGATTCCGTGGCATCTTTGTCAAAAGGACTTTCCAGAGCAGTGCCAGTGCAAGCTCTGGAACTTTCCTCCTGAGTGTTTGGCTTGGGTAAGTCAGAGTTGGGCGCTTTTGCGGTGCTTGATAAAAACTCCTGTGGGTCACTGGAAACAGGTCGATGTGACTTTATTCCGTTTTCGATATCCTCCGAGATTTGCGCCTTTGAATAGCCGCCGAGCCCTTCACTCAGATTAAAGGGAAACGGCAGCCCATTTTCCCTTCTTGAATCTCCATCCAAAGCTTTGTTTCTCCTTGGTCGGGCATTTTTTTTTCGACCTCTTTCTTCTTTGCTCGAATCCTGAGATCTGGGCCTTTTGGAAGATAACTCATCGGCGCCAATGTCAACAATCCCATTTTCTAGTTTCTCAGCTAGGAAATCATTTCTTTGCGTTGAAAAGATGCTTTTGGTCCCATTTACGATTCTGTCAATAGCATCAGTTCCAACAAAATCGAGGTTCTCTCTTTGAAAACTGACCCCTCTTAGTTCCTTCCCCTTTGATTCCTCACCCTTCGATTCCTCACCCTTCGATTCCTCACCCTTCGATTCCTCACCCTTCGATTCCCCACCCTTCGATTCCCCACCCTTCGATTGCTCACCCTTCGAATCTCCCTCTACTGGCTCTTCCCTTGGCATTCGTGCAAATTCCCGCTCGGCCTCGGCTAAGAGCCGCTCTACTTTCTGCAAGATCTGGGCCGGCGTACGTATCGGAAGCTTCATTCCAAGTCTCCTTCGAGCCAACTGTGCTGTTGGATCCTCATCCACAGAACACGGGATCGACAATGCAAAGCATCGGCGGCACGACTCATGGGTTGGGTCCTCGTACACACATTTACTTTTGAGTCTGTGGCATCTGGCGCACGCACGTGCCACGCGCCATTTCTGAGAAAATTCCCCTGACCCCACGCGCTCCATCAAAGGTACAATGTCTTCTTGGAAGTGAGAAAAGTGAGTATTTTGATAAAGGCGCGTCGCACTGGAAAGATAAGAGTGCGCTTAGAATAGTAGAGGTGCGATCGATATTGCGGAGAGTTGTTTTACAGGGATCACGGGCAAAACGCGAAAAACATAAATATTATGTTTTTGCAGCAACGCTGGTGTAGTAGAAGTTTCATCGGGGCCTGAGGAAGGCTCCTAGATTTCAATTTTCGGCTTTAAAAATGTGAATGCACTTTACTGATTCCCTCATTTTTCGAAATTCGTTTCTTTTCTCTAAGTTTTAGGATCTTCATTGCTACCGAAGTCTTTTTTTCTGTGCTTACATGAAGTATTTGTCTTTTGCTTATGCTTATGCTTATGCTTATGCTTATAAATCGAGACTGTTCATCTTTCTGAAGGAAACTTGGACGAGCACAACGCAATCAATCACTATTTTTTGAGCTTTTCTTTCGAACTGGAGGCTGCTCTGGCCAGTTCTTTATTGCAAAACAAAAGAAAAAAAAAAAAAAAGAAAGAAAAAACACCACGTGTATATCAATTTAAAAATTAGCTCCAAAGTTCGCAATATCAATTCGAAGGAAATAATCACAAGTGTTCCCCGAGCATGTGTTCTAACTTAAACACGAACAATACACGTTGACATAAAAGACATTGAATAAATAAAATACTGGACTATTTCTGCCTTTTGTTAATTCTTTCTTCTATTTCGTTGTCTTCTTGGAAGTGATTTCGCTTCTTGCAAGCCTGGCTCTCTATCATGAGAATTAACCCTTGCATGAAACGGCTTTACGTTTTAATTTTGTTGCTGGCCTCCGGAAATTGAATAATTGCAACGTTTGGAACTTGCCATTAGACTTGAACTCTAATCGGAGTTCAAAATAAGCTCATTTTAAGTGCCCCCTGTTACACCGAAAACAGGGGATCTGATCTTTCTGGCAATTGCAGAGCCCCAGTTCAAAAATTGTCATGATCTTACGTTTTCCTGGTAGATAGTCTAGACCAATAGAAATTTTACTTTGCGGCGGCGGGGTGCTACCACATGGTGTCTACGTTTAAAAAATTCGGAAAGTAATTTTTAGATTGTCAACGTGTTTACTAGAACCTGGGACTCGAGTTTGTTTATTGGTACCCTTTTATTGCGTCAAAGCGAGCCTCAGATTTAATATTCGATGGAAAGGGGAGAAGGTGTGGTGTTTGTTCGTGTCACACATGCAAGAAAATGAGCGGCTGTTCGGCTAAGCAAGGCTGACCTCTGGCTTGGGGTCCTTGATCTTATCGATCTTGGCACCAAATGAAGACACGCACTTGGCCATCGTTGGCGACGACCGCGAAATGACGTCCGTGAAGTAGAAGTTGTCGATAGGGTTCTTCAATGCGACGCCCGATGAGCCCACTTTTTGGTGTCTGTTCAAAATGTCTTTGAGACCGATGCTAGCGACTTCCACACTCGCAGGCTCCACCACTTCATGGCGTACAAAATGGGGAGCGATCTCGCCCAATCTCTCTCTAACGCCGTACAAGTCGTCATAAGGCAAAGTCTCGCCCAAATACTCGGAGAGCACACGCACGATCTTCCAGTCCTCACGAGCAGCCCCTGGACCGTTAGTGGCTGCACGAGTCACCTGTGTTCTACCCTCAGTGTTCACGTAAGTGGCAGACTTCTCAGTGTAGGCAGTGCCTGGCAACACAACATCAGCAATAGCAGCGCCGGCATCTCCGTGATGGCCTTGGTAGATAACGAAAGCGTCTTTGGGAATGTCACCACGTTTGAGTTCGTCAGCACCAAGCAAGTAGATGAACTTGGCAGGCGTGGTCTCAGGAGAGAGGGTCTGGAAGCCAAGGTCCAACGCGGCAGCACGCGAAGCCTCGCGGTGCAAAACGTTCACACCATTCCAGGACTCGGTGTTAAAGTTTTTGTTCTTGGAAGCGAACTCCGCCACTGTTTGGTAAATGGCGTTGGCGTCCTCCGACTCAGCGACACCTGAACCGACAATAATCAATGGGTTCTTGGCCCCTGCCAACTTCTTACCGTAGTCGCCGGCCAAAGCGGACTTCAAGTCCTTGGCTGAGGCGCCCAATGGTTCAAGATCGAATGTCGACTCGAATGCTTGGCCAACGTGGGCGATATGCAAGTTCGAGCGCAACCAGACCTTACGGATTCTGGAGTTCAACACCGCGGCCTCGTGCCTTGGGTTGGTACCGACGAGCAAGATGTGGTCAGCGTCCTCGATACCATCGATGGTCGAGTTGAAAAGGTAGTTTGATCTGACATCCACACCGTGTGCCTCAGTGGCCTGCTTCACATCGGTGGTGGTGTTCTCAGAGCCTAATCTGTTGGCTAAGTCCTTCAAGGCAACCATGGACTCGGCATCGGCCAACGCACCTACAATGGCCTTGAACTCGTCGCCCTTAGGTGCGATCTTTTTGAATGCAGCGGTGATCACCGAGAGTGCCTCGTCCCATGTACCGATCTTGAATTCATCGCCGTTTTTGAGCAAAGGCACAGTCAAACGCTGGGTCTTCAACCCATCACAGGCAAAACGCGACTTGTCGGAGATCCATTCCTCGTTGACCTCATCGTTCAATCTGGGCATGACACGCATGACCTCGATACCACGGGCATCGACTCTTATGTTGGAGCCCACGGCGTCCATGACATCGATGGTCTCGGTCCGCTTCAACTCCCAAGGTCTAGCCCTGAACGCGTATGGCTTGGAGGTCAATGCACCGACGGGACACAAGTCAATGACGTTTCCGGACATCTCCGAGTTGATGTTACGCTCGATGTAGGTACCGATCTGCATATCATTGCCTCTGCCTGCGGTTCCCAACTCCGGGGCGCCCGCCACATCGTTCATGAAACGCACACATCTCGTGCAATGGATACAACGATTCATGGACGTCTTGACTAAAGGCCCAATGGCTTTGTTTTCCACGGCACGCTTGCCCATGACCTCGGAAAACCGGCCGCGGTCGGACCCATAACGGTGACTCTGCTCTTGCAAGTCACACTCGCCTCCCTGGTCGCACACGGGGCAGTCCAAAGGGTGGTTTTCCAACAACATCTCCGTGACGCCCTCGCGGGCCTTGTGCACTCTTTCCGTGTTTGTGTGGACCACCATGCCGTTTTGGACAGGCATGGCACACGACGCAATCAACTTGGGCATGCGCTCCACGTCCACAAGACACATCCGGCAGTTTCCGGCAATGGCCAACTTGTCGTGGTAGCAGTATCTGGGGATAACCACGCCGGCCTTGTCTGCGGCCTGGATGATCGAAGACCCGGCCTCTATCAGAACCGTTTTGCCGTCTACTGTGACGGACACATCGTCCATCATTCTGGGTGAGGCACGCAAAAAGCGTCTGGCCAGCACCTGCGAGAGTCTCAACGACTTGGACAACATGGGTATGGGGTTATGTGAATAATAAAGGGGTGGGGATTTGCACTAAAAGTGGAGGCTTTAAGTGATGGTTCGGAGTGATAGCACCAGATGGAAGTTCACTTGTAATAAGACTAGAAGAGCACTAGTAGTATGAATGGATGCTGATGATGAAATTTGTGGCTACCAAAAGTCTCCAGCTCAAATGAAAAGATCCGTGTGTTCCAGCAATGAGAGCTCGGCGGGTAAAGGTCAAGTAATTATAAGACCAGAATAATCTAAGGTGATGAGAATGTTTGTCACCTCCAGCAAAAATGACGTATATGAAAGTGTCAAGTATAGGCGTTGAGTCTTGGAAATGCCCGTTGGATCTACCTGGTATATAAAAAAAACCCTTGGTATGTCCCTTTATTTTTTCCCTTCAAAAATTCTCAATTGGTATTAGCCAAACCTCGCACACTCTTAGGCACAGTTAGTAAATGCGAATCATCCGTCGCTGATAGGCTGTCTGCATGTGGTCACGTGCGGCGCGCTTTCCATAGTGGGACTCAATAAAAAATTTAGGATTGGAGAGACCTCACAGTACAATTAAGTCTTGTTACTTGCATAACCCTTATTATTTGTCCCCCGTTTGTATGCACAAAAAGTGTGTCAGAAAGTGTGCCAAATAGTCTGGCAAATGGTGTGCCAAAAAGCCATGCAAGTAACGAGACTTGGTTGTACTGGGGAGTTCTGAGAACCCGATGCGACCGGCGGTACTAAGATTTTTATTTTTGCTTGCAAGTGATTGGAACCGGACTGCACTCAAAAAGCACCAACAGCTTAGGGCCAGTCTCAGGGCCAGTTGCCGCAAACGGATTGACAAGATTAAAGGACGAGAAAGTCAATAGAAATTGTTCGAGTTTATCTTGTAAGTGCATTTAGATGTTTGTGGTGTCATTTCTGCTAGCAGAAAGGATTTTCTTCGTCTTAAAATAGATCTGAGTAGCGTAATTTTTGGCCTCAGAGGGGAACTCAAAGGGAACTCAAAGGGAACTCAAAGGGAACTCAAACGGAACTCAAAGGGAACTCAAAGGGAACTCAAAGGGAACTCAAAGGGAACTCAAAGGGAACTCAGGAGGTCAGAAGTTAGAAGGCTCACAGTCCGAAGTTGTGAGGAAAGGCGCAACATGAAAAATGAGTAAAGGTGAAAACGACATTATCACTAAAAAGTCGGGGTCTTGGGAGCTTTTTGAGCGTTTGGACACTCTTGCGTCTAGTGAAAATGCCACATAATTTTTTCAACCCTGAATATTTAGTTTTTCCCAATTTTTTACAAAGAAAAATCAAAAAGAGTAACGAAACATCCAATCTATTCAATTGATTAATCGTAGTTACATATTATTGCACAATGAGAAGGCCCTTTTTCTTCCGATCTAAACTGTGGCCAATGAAAGTGACAAAAGCTGTCGGCAATCAAGAAGTTTTTTGAATGAAACTGACCTTTCAGCTCTAGTACTGTTCTTTTTTTTTTTTTTTTTGATGACTGACACATGAGTGACATGATATTAGTCTTTCCATGGTACCCCCGTTTCGGTCTTTATATGATGATATAATATCGGTTGAGTCGCTCATAATTGTTACTTCCATTCTTATGTATTGATTTTTTGCAAAAAGTTACATTTGAAGAAACAAGTCTCGTGCTTTTCACTAACCAGACTTTGGAAACTGAGAAATCAGGTATGATTTGAAATATGCGGATCATCAACATTGAATGACTCCTCTCAATCATACTTGCCCCCAAGCTATTTTCTTCTAGTTTTACAACAATGTCGTGTTAAGCCTGGAACGTCTCTTGAGGCTGCCGTTCATCTTTCACATGTGCATTTCAAACTGCCTGCGTTTTATGTTCACAAAAATACCCATAGATGCGTTCTCTTGGCGTTGTAAAACATTCAGCTTCCATTCCCTTGATTCCACTTATAAATATAGCACATATCAATCGACGCTGAAGAAAACTCAGAATAGCAAGCTCAACAGTGACCTCTCAGTAGGTTCATAATGAAGGTGAATCTACCATCACTGGCCTTGGTGAAATGAGTATAAGCCACGAACGTATCAACACTCACCATCTACGAAGAACCTCATCAAAGACCTCTAATAATACAATCGCCTCATGTTTGAGTCGTCTGTTTCGAGCCTTCCCCTTAGATACTCAAAAGTGTGGTTTTCAAAAAAGTAACCTATCCTTTCTGTGACTTGCCCTCTTTCTTCTCTTCCGGACTGAAGATCAAGAAAAGAACCAAAGGTGGAACTATGTACATCCAGTTTTTCTGAACCCAAGACCGATTATCGACCTCGACAACCTCCTCAATCTCCTCCTCGACCTCCACCTTTTCGCCCTCCTCATTCTCCACCACCCTCTTCCGCGTCACTTTTTGTGTTTGTACTTGCGGGTGATCTTGTGGTGCTTTTTTATGAAAAGAGTTTAAATTTGGCGAAGGTGCTTCTACTGCGAACTGTAGCTTGGCCGAAAAGAGATTAGACTCCGCTCTTCGCTCAAAGGAGACGTTTTCAACATCTCCGTCTTCTCTCAATTTCACTATGAACACGCCACCAAATTCATTCAGCAACTTTCCATTGATTTCCTGGTAGCCGAAACACCCCAAGCCTGGTGCTGGGCCTGCTGGGCCCGCTAAGTCACGTGCACAGATCGAATAAGACCCACTTTGGACTCCCAGACCCGGGGAAATCTTGAAAAAAGACTCTTTTTTTTTCGACATCGTATGTCAAGATCCCGAGATCAGCCTCTTGTAGCGTCTCAATGTTTTTTGTGTAGATGGTGAGCTCTTGCAGAACCACAAGAGAACATACAGCGAGAACCAGCCAAAGACGCATTGTGTAAGTGATTTGAGGTGGAAAAGAGGATGTTTCAAAATGAAAATATAAATGAAGAAGACGCTTTTTGCAAAATATGTCTTATCGCTTGTAAATAGTGTCTTGGGATTGTCCAAAATGCCTCCAACAGTCGATATTGGAAACTAAAGTAGTCGTAGTTTATCGACCAAGGCTCCGAAAACCGCATGATGCATGGTGGAAATCTGCTATATGCACGCCCTCGCGACCCAGTGCTGAGACAATTACCAGACTTGAACTCTATATAACTTCACCTATGATGTTACATCTATCGATTACTGCTTCGAGTCCCGCGTTAATCGTGTTGAGGTACTAGCTGGATTATAGATTCCACAACCTCATATAAAGAACTGAATATCGGGATCTCTGGAAAAAGGCCTGATCGCGAAATCAGCCAATACTACAAGGTGTATCAGACCTAGCTTGATCTCACCTCATATAAGAGAGGCTCTTCATATATTTGGGCTTCTACTTCCCCACGCATCAGCTGGATGCAAGCTGTTTTCTTCTCGACCTTGAGAGCTCACAAAAAAACTCTGGAATCATCTCAATTTGGTCCTTGCTTGCTTCTTCCCTTTTCCTTTTCTCACTCTTTCATCTTTTTCTTTCGTTTAGAATGCTAAGAATATGTATCCGCCGAGGCTTGTCCACATTAAAGCACGTGCAATCATGCCAGGAGTACCTCAACTACTGTTACCGCAAAGGCACGCCTTTCACGAGTACTGTGTTCAAGGGAACACTTTATGAGCTCACAGCTAAGGCTTTACTTGAACAGTCGCTTGGTTTTTGTGGCCTTGTTCGTTCAGGCGGAGCAAACGATAATGGGCTAGACCTCTATGGCCGATGGGATCTATCTCAATACAAAGAAGGAATATCAGAGCCACTGAAGAAAGTCTCGTCTACTTCTCTTCTCCTGCTTTGCAAGCCCAATTCCACCCGCAAAATTGCACTTGACCTCCTGCAAGATATTGTTGTTTTGGTGCAATGCAAAAACCACCGGTCGAAAATAAAGGCCGCCACAGTCCGTGAACTAGCAGGGATCCGCGAATTCCACATCAACATGTCGTCGAAAACTGATCGTCGAAGGACGTTTATGGTGCTTGTATCTCCCCTTCCCATGACCAAACAGGCCCAGATACAAATGGATACAAGTGACGTCCCCATGCTACATGCCCAGGTCATGCCTCTTGAGCCTCCCCTGGCTGTGGGGCCGGGAGACTACCGATTAGAGACGTGGGAGGGTGGTGTTTTAGGGCCCATTTACTTGAATTTCACGGCACGCACACTTCTCCTGGGTCTCACCGTGGAACGCAAACTCAGCGAAGTTGTCAGATGAAGAATTTGAAAATGAGATGATGTGTTTTACTTGATCAGATGAGTGAGGCGAAGTGATAAAAGTGATGAGAAGGGTGAGGCCTACATCAACAACTTTGTTTCCTGCTTCTCCAAGCAAGGATGTTTGACTTTGGCTGATATATCCCCTGAGGGCCGAATCAAATAATTTGGAAAATCGGGCTTGAAAGTAAAGTCAGTGGCACTGTCGTTCACGGACGTACATAGTACCTCACAGGTCCCGGCATGTCATCTTACCCTTGGAATCCTCTACCTTTGTGCCAAAATCCGGAAAAAATTGTCGTCTTTCTAGAAAAGACGATGTCATCTTTTCAACTATGGATCCGGTACTTTCAGACACGAAAAGCTGTATTCACAAGTACAATGGTGAAGTTGTGGCATGGCTTTTGAGCTGGCGTTTTCTCGAATCTTGATTAACAGGTAGGCCGGCACATATTTCACAGGAACCCAGAGCAAAAAAAAGGAACAACGCCATTTTGATTTCAGACATGAGGCATTGTTTCCGGATAGTCTCTACATCCGCCATTTCTTTTGCGTGCAAATCCCAAACAAAACAAAAATGAACATATAAACTTAAACAAAACATTCGAAAATCAATTAAAGAAAAAGCGAAAAGCAATCGCTTCATTCGAAGCAATCACTACATTCGAAGCAAACGCTCACATGGCCTCACCTACAATACATACTTCGGCCCGTTCAACACAGCGGGTTGAGTGCCATTATTGGTGGGCAACATGCCATTTGGTCCATCTACCTTGGGGCTTGAGGACATGCCGGCCTGGTTCAAGAATTTCTTAAGTTGCTGGTCGTAAGAAACGCCCTGCGCGTCCTTATTGGCCTCCAGAGACGACGCATCCCACAACATGAACCCACCAAAATTCTTATCTTCCAAGATGTCTTTTCCAACCGCGGCCTTCACCTGGTCAATCGTCGCATATCCTGAGCCGGCAGAGTTCTTGCTGCCAGGCAAGCCAATGTACAAGAGCACATCTTTGTTGGGAGAGACTGTCTCGGCATAGTTCTTCCAGTCTGTCTCGAAGTTGAAGCTGCTGCCAGTGAGACTGCAGTAGTTGTTGTAGAACTGGATGTACGCGGCGCTCATCTGGGCATCTTTTAACACGTCGCCGACGGCAGCGTCTGGGTATGGGCACTGGGGTGCTGCAGTGAGGTAGTAGTTGTACGTCACCTTCGAGTGCAAGCGGTTCAACTCATTGGCAAAGGCAACATATCCTGTGTGGCCCGTTTCGAAATCAAAATCGTAGCCATTGACAATGGCGTCGTCAAAGGGCCGCTCGGAGGCCTGGCCCGGGCCAAATGTGTCATACACAACCTGGGCAAACTTCCTGGCTTCGTCGTCATCCTCGAAGCCATAGGTCCCAACACCACCTCCCATGGAAAGAAGTACGGGCTTGCCCTTTCTCTGACAGTACTTGATATCCTCGGCAATGTCCGAGCAATGAAGCAACCCGCTGGGGAAAGTCTGCCAGCACATGTTGGAGAAGTTGAGTTCCATCTTGGGGAACCCGTTGAGGAACGCCAACACTACCGTGTCGACGGAGTCTCTGTCACAAGTATGTCTCAATCTTTGCTGACCCCCACCGGAGTTCTGGCCCCAGTAAACCGTGACTCCTTTTGGAGGCTGCGCAGCCAATGCTCCAGTCGCAAGGCACACGGCTAAGGTGGTCAATGTTTGCAACAACATTGTGAAAAGGGTTGAAGTGATGGTTTTGTGATGGAGGAGCGTCGAGAATGTGCTATTTTAAGAGGTGAAATGAGATCTGTCGCTATTGCTGAGGAATATCGGAAAGCAAAACGAGAAGCCAATGCCAGGTACACCGTGACTTTATGTACTTTTTTCAAATGCCAGCTTTGAGCGTTCAGAAAACTGTTACATATTGAGAGTCATATTGTTATCTCATTGGGTGATTCCCCGCTTCAACGGTCTGATTTGTCCTCACTTCATAGAGCAAGAGAGTTGGGCAAAGGTCGGATGCAACATCATTGAAAACCCAGGGTTGCATTTTCAAAATGCTAGAGGGTAACGCCACCGTGATTTGACCTCGCCGCGGCCAATTTGAAAAAACCGCTTGATGTTGCTCGAAACGAATCCATCCAAAAATGGTACTAATTACCTAAGGGTCTGCGCAGCCAATGCTTCCCTTTTAGCTTGACGCGTCATCAAAAGTGCATAAGCGTTGTGCGTCACATACGACAAAAGCAGGCATTTCGAGTCTGCGTCTGTGGGGAAGTCGCGGACAACTCCGGGAACAGCCGTGAGAAGTAACAAAAGAGATGCGGGAATCTGCTGGGTTTTGCCCAGTTCGCGGTCTGATCGCCAAATAGCCGTTCCTGGCAACTTGTGCACACGTTTGTCTGCACGGGATGCAAATGACCTCGCCGTCTCTTGCCATGTGGTAGAACCAACGTGACGCTTTAAGTGGCGATGCCTCGGCATAAGTAGCTTCTTTGGGAATGCGTGGTTTTACGCAAATTACTCCAAAAATGTGCCTAGAGCAAACGAGCCCATGTTGGAAAATCCGGCTCGTGAGCAACCAGACTAGCAGTTGCAACTGACCAAGACTTCTGCAAACTCGTAAATGAAATTCAGGCCACTCTAGACGGTGTTAGAGAGCGACATGAAAATCCATGTTACTCAAATATTAAGAGCCTAGGCGCCCACTAAGGGCTCAGTAATACTAGCCTAGACTTTTTTGATTATCGAATGCGCAGTCAGACGTCGATTCACGAGAATTTACGATGGTTTCACGAATTGACGTAAGACTTTGAATTTCGCTTAAGTCTAGGATGGCCTTCCGCAAAAGCCACAGGACTTTAGGTTCAGTGCCTGCTTGCTATGAGTAAACTGCTCAAAGATTCCATATTCGGTATTCTAAAGGCTCGCTAACTGTCCATATTGAGAGAAAGTCATCATGGCTTTCTTTCAATATCAACTCCTCTTTTTCTCAATCACACCATACGGCTTCATTGAAGTGCATGCTCATAATATTCATTTTCACCTACGATAATGCAAAACCTCGGGTTTTTTTCGTCCTAAAAGAGTGATTAGAATTTTATAGGTATCCGTCTTGAGAATGAGCGCCATGCTTTCTCCCATTGGAGTATTCAGACAGCGGCCAAGGACTCGAGGAAGCTAAACCCATTTTATGTCATGGCCGCTTTAGTCTTTCCCGTGGACTACTCAACCGCCCTTTTTCATGAATTCCACGAGTTGCTGGTCGAAGGTCTGTCCCTTATTGTCGACATTAGCGTCTGCTGAAGAAGCATCCCATAGCATGAAACCGCCAAACTTTTCGTACTGCAAGATTTCGCGTCCCACTTTAGCCTTGACCTTCTCAATGGTGGCGTATCCTTGGCCTGCAGATCTTTCGATGCCTGGCAATCCAATGAACAAAAGTGTTTGTTTGTTCATTGCCACGTTGTCGGCATAGTTCCTCCATGCCGACAAGAAGTTGAACTCTTCGCTGATGAGCTGACATGTGGGGTTGTTGTAAAACTGGATATTCACTGCATGAATGTGCGCTTTTTCCAACACTTCACCAAGTGCCTTATCAGGATACACACACTGAGGTGTGGCCGTAAGCAAATAAGGGTATTTGACGTTTTTGTGCAAGTTGTTCAACTCCTGAGCAAGCGCAAGAAACCCCGTAGACTCAGCCTCCATGTCTAGATCAAAACCGTTCACGACCGCGTCTCCCAAGGGCCTTTCTATAGCATTTCCAGGTCCAAAAGTGTCATATAAGAGATGAGCAAAGTCTTTGGCCTCTTTCTCGTTTTGGAAAATGGCATTTTCTGTTTTCTCGCCTCCCATGGAAAGCAACACAATCTTTCCCTTCGATTGACAATATTTAACATCTTCTCCGATCTGAGGGCAGTTGAGCAAGCCGCTGGAAAAAGTATCTCCGCACATGTTTGCGAAGTTCACCTGCAACTTTGTGAAGCTCGTGATGAAAGCCAACACGACAATGTCGACTGTGTCTTTTTCACAATAGTACTTTAACCTTTGTTGGCCTCTGCCAGAGTTTTGTCCCCAATACACAGTAAGGCCATGCTGGCGAGGCGCGTGGGCAATCACCGAAGTCGCAAGAATTGCCAGTAAGAAGAAAATGGAACGATACAACATAAAAAAGGGCCCGTGTCAAAGGAACGAATGTTCTAAAGGTATGAGAATACTAAGCGAATGTGGGTGTTAGCCTTTATGAAGAGAAAAGTGAAAATTTAGAGCGCCTTTGTTTTATCAGCCGCCATTACCCTTAATATAAGTTTTCGGCCAAAAAAAAATTAATTTCAAGAGCAGAAATCAACTGGTAAAAACTCCTCTTTGGCGTTGCATAGGATGATCACTATTTGGGTAAGTCCAGCAAATCATAACAACGAAAAAGGCCACGCGAATACAAAACAAACATGAAACGCGTCGAAGACAAAGAAAAAGAAAGAGCTGGATATTGTTTTCGAAAAACAAATCACCCAATATAGCCACCGAACGGCACTTTTGGGAACCTCAACCAGCCCAGAAGAGAAGCACGGCATTGTTATGGCTCTAGCGATTGCAGAATACAAAACGGCATGCGAATTGAACGCAGGACCGTTCCACCTGGCTTGAACTGCGCACGACCGATTCTTGAAGTACAATGGAGAATTTTTCGCCAAGAAATTCGGAGCAGGCTGTTTGCCGATCTGCTTAATTCCAGAAGAAGTTCTGTGTTTTGTGAGTGGCTCTTCAAAAAAAAAGACTGGCCCCCTTTATCTGATTTTTGTGCTACAAATATGCCCCTGTTTGATGCGAAAGATGAGATTTTGCTTGCACACTCGTATTATTTCGAGGTGTTCACAAAAACTAATCGGCAAAACGTGACTGGCTCAGTTTAAATTAACAACATTGAAAAGAGAAAAATCGACTTTGGACAAAACTTTGGTAAAGGTATACTGATAATTCTTTGACCTAGTTGTCTGCATCGGTGAACGTAGCTATTGAATTATCAGATCAGTCCTGGAATAGTGGGCTTGCTTTTCAGATGACGCTTCACATATCTTGATGCTGATTACTTTATTTCCCATAGGGGCTGTAGAGATCGATGTGGGGGTGATAAAATACTGAAGACCCAGACCAACGCTATGACTGTTCCTGCTGTGAAAAAACTGATTATTTGGTGTCCAGCCAGCAGCAGCTGATATCAGGTTTTTCCCAAACTTTATCTTAATTTGTAGAAGAGTGTCTAGCAAAATATTTCTCGGATTTTGAGAATCGACTCATTCATTGGCGCTCTGACACCATGAGTCTGGGACGTCCAAAGTCCTGTTCTGCCGATGAGCGTTTGAGAAATAAACGGGTTGAATTCAAGGTACGGCCAGTGGTTTTATTTTGGTGGGCCCGCGAGCCATTAAAAACCCTCACGTCTGCCAAACAGACAGTCTTCTAAGACTTCCCTGTCGATGAATTCAAGTTTTTAACTGTCTCACAACTCCTAGTGTCTAAATGACGGTATCTATTCTGAATCTAGAAAATCAAATAGCTGTTGGAATCTCGCTCTACTTTTCAAATCACCGTCCTCGGTAAACTTGAACTGTGGTATTTTAAGCTATCGGAGTTTCTGCATTCACCTAAAGAACTTTTGTTGCTTTCAAAGGCAAAACTACGCCTTTTTTATGAGATGCATATCAAAAAGACAAGGCCTGGCCCAGGCCGTTGCTCCACCACGCCTTTGAAACGCGAAACATAAACAGCACGACGCCCAATAAAACACGCTTATTTGTGAAAATCGCCAGCACGCAGTAGTTCACTCACTTTTCAGCCAATGAAAACCCTCAGTTTTCGAGTGAGGCGCAAGCAAATTGCCAAATTAGGCAGGTGTTTTTTCACAGGAGTGTGAACTGGCATGTGCACTGCGGATTTCGGCGAGATTTCGGCGAAAGTGCAGCATTGTGCAGGCAGCTAATAAACTGTATGGCGAGCGTGTTTGGCTTTTCTGCCTGGAATAGGGGCGAGTCTTGCCGAACCCCACTTTTGAGGCATTTTTGTTGGATTATAAAAGAAGCCAAAATCCCGAAGAACCTTCTACACTTCAGAAACATCACCACAAACCAAGCTCTAGCTCGGCTATTAATTACCTCTATTCCCAGTCCCAAATCCACCATGTCGGTTCAATTCAACACCAAATCAGTCACTAAAGACAACGCCTTACACACAAAATTTGTGTATGAGTCTGCATTTGTGGAAAAGTCAAACGCAGGAGGCTATTCTGTGACCCCTACTTCCACCGAATATGAATTTAAAGTCGATTTGACCACGCCTAAAACAGGGTTGATGCTTGTTGGTCTTGGAGGCAACAATGGCACCACGTTGGCGGCGGCCATCTTGGCCAACAAACACAAAATGACGTTTGAAAACAAGGAGGGAACCGTCAAGGCGAACTACTACGGGTCAGTCACGCAGTCCTCCACCATAAAACTTGGCGTGGACGCAGAGGGAAACGACGTCTACGCACCTTTCAATTCGATCTTGCCTTTTGTGAATCCAAACGATTTGGTTGTTGGCGGATGGGACATCTCGAGTTTGCCCTTGGATAAGGCAATGAAAAGGGCCAAAGTCTTGGATGTCGATTTGCAACGGCAATTGGTTGGAGACTTGGCCAAAGTCTCTCCTTTGCCTTCGGTCTACTACCCAGACTTCATTGCAATGAACCAGAAGGAGAGGGCTGACAACATATTCAACGTTGATGCGGAAGGAGAAGCCTCCACCTCTCGCAAGTGGGAAGACGTAGAGAAGATCAGAGCAGATATCCAGAAGTTTAGAAAAGACAACGCTTTGGATAAAGTGATTGTCTTGTGGACGGCCAACACCGAGCGGTACTCTGAGCTTATTCCAGGAGTCAATGATACCGCTGAAAATTTGATTCAGGCAATCAAGGAAAACCACGCAGAGGTGTCGCCTTCCACTGTTTTTGCCGTGGCTTGTATCTTAGATCAGGTGCCTTACATCAACGGGTCGCCACAGAACACGTTTGTGCCCGGGGCTATTGAGTTAGCGGAAAAACACCATAGTTTCATCGGAGGAGACGATTTCAAAAGTGGACAGACAAAAATCAAGTCTGTGTTGGCGCAATTCCTTGTTGACGCAGGAATCAAGCCCATTTCCATCGCCTCATATAACCACTTGGGGAACAACGATGGTTACAATTTATCCTCTCCCAAGCAGTTCCGGTCCAAAGAGATCTCCAAGCAGTCGGTAGTCGATGACATGATTGAGTCCAATGAAATTTTGTACAATGAAGAGGATGGCAACAAGGTTGACCACTGTATTGTGATCAAGTACTTGCCCGCTGTAGGAGACTCGAAAGTGGCCATGGACGAGTACTACTCGGAATTGATGTTAGGAGGCCACAACAAGATCTCCATCCATAACGTTTGTGAAGATTCACTCTTGGCCACGCCTTTGATTATTGATTTGGTGGTCATGACCGAGTTTTTCCAACGAGTCTCGTACCGCAAGGTCGGTACAGAGAAGTACGAAGGGTTCTACTCGGTGTTGACATTGTTGAGCTACTGGTTGAAAGCTCCTCTTTCAAAACCTGGGTTCAGACCTATCAACGGCTTGAATAAGCAAAGATTAGCCATCGAGAACTTGTTGCGTTTGTTGGTCGGAATGCCGATCAACAATGAGTTAAGGTTTGAGGAAAAATTGGTTTGAGGCGACTTAAGAGGAGAAGGTGGCAAATACAAGTAATGGTTTATGTAAAAAGATAAGCGAGCGATTCAATCATAATTGTCGGCGAGTACCGCAGCCCGAATCTTTTTTGTTTATGTTTCTGAAAGTACTAATATTATGTGAGTTTGAAGGCGTATCGTCAAGAAGGCCTGGAATTGTCGTTGACCCAGGCCAATCACTTGCCTTTATAGCTTCATTAAGTGGGAAAAAGGCTTCTCTATTTCGGAACTTCTTTTCCAAAGTATGAGGCTTAGTAACGTCTGCAAGTCTGATGTCCTGGCGTCTTCATATGTTGACTACGGAACTATGAAAAGGAACCACGCTCAAAATAATACTTTTGAGATGCAAACACATGCCCGAGATGCTGGCTTTAGCACATAACCGACGCAGAGACCCAATTGCAACGATTAGAATTTAGAGCTGCTCAATTAATAAATAAAGCCCAAAAGGAAGCTCTTTTATAAACGAGCATCATTATTCGATTCTCAAGAAAGAAAGGACGTCTCTTTTTCCTTTCGCGAATATACAACCCAGTTCTTTGAAGATGTATAAGGTTCTTCCAGCTACGAAATCTGCCCAGAACAAAACTCTTGTGAATCAAACTAGCCCCGAGTTGCTAAGCCAGTGAAGATTTGCCCCTAAAAGATGACAAAAATTAGTAAAGTCATTTAGACAATTTTCCCTATTAATTTCATTATAATACAACTGTTGCCTAAAACTCTTCAACATTTATGAAACCTTCTACAGAGTCACTCGTAAGGGAGACCTGATTCGCATAAACTTCGAAACAGACAAAAATGAAAAGAAAAAAAAAAAAAATGTTTGAAAAAAAAGTTTGAGAAAAACCTAAAGGTAAAGATAAAGATTACTCCAAAAGTTCAGACCGATATTCGGAAGATCGAGGAAACAAACGTTTTTCTTTTTGCCCACTGACGCGTAGGCTCAGCTGTATAATTCACTGATAAAAATACTTTTGGCGACTTGTGAACAATGATGTGACTGGTTCAACTGAAAATGTTAGTTGATAGTCGTATTTGCTTGTAATAGAGTCATTCTGTGCCTCCAAGCTTATCGCCAAAGGCTCGTTCCAATAATTCAACCCAGCATCTACCATAAATCTTTGAAAAAGTCTCTTAGAAAGACATGCTTCGATAAGAAAGGGCGATAACGCGCCGTGGAAAAATCGTTGAGAACACTCAATCAAAACTCAGAAGGCCGAGCCGGAAACTTCTTATCGTCCAAAAATCTATGAAACTTGTTTGAGTTTTGCCGTTGATAAAATCCGATAACGCAGCGGCAGATCAAAACGCCGTTGGGTAGAACGGCACCAAGGTACACATTCCAATTCCCGAGAGCAAGGCAACTATAAGCGGACTTTTCAAGATTTTGCGGACTTCACAAGGTCTTTTTGGAATGAGTCAACGCAAGAGCGTGCCCACTTTTGTAGTTTATTCTGGCGCGCAGGCAAGTGGAGAAGAGAGCAACTACAAGAGAGAATATCTATTCGAAGTAACTTTCGCAAATGACTACACCAACAACAAATGACTACACCAACACAACGACATTGTTGATGTTGGAAAGAAAAAAACATTTTTCTGGTCCCTCTTCTGAGACTTCAAAAAATTCCAGCTTTCATGACTTTGAAATGATCTGAACACTCTCTATTTGATCTCTTTTGTGACTTTTGTGATTTATTGTTTTCTTTATCTCTGTCGCGACTCGCCCATTTCCAAGTGTCACGTGGCTTTAGAGCCAATGGAAGTGTGGGAGAAAGGGGCGTGGGAGGAAGGATGGGGGCAAAAATCGTTACCCAATTCACACATGGCAACTTTAGCCGGGCCCAGACTTCAAACTAAAAAAAAAAAAGCGGGGGCAAATGGATATTGATGAGAAAATACAGAGACTATGAAGAAATGAGGTTCGCAAATCTGCGGGAACTGGACTACTCTTGCTTGCTAGACCCAAGAAAAAATATTGATGCCGGCTCCGCGAAATTCTGGCTAACACGATCGGCAATAAATATTCCAAAAAATTGACCTTGACTATGTTGGCGGCGATTAGCGAGAGAAAGAAAATGTAAGGCGTAAGTGAGGAAAAAGACTCGGGCGGAGATGACCTTAGGTTATTTTTTTGACAAAGCAAAGGTGTTTGAAATGTAGAGACAGATGAACGCGGCATGGCCAAATCTAAAAGGGATTGAGCCTGCCTTTTTTATTAAAAGCAATATCACGTATAGAATAAATGTAGAAATAGATAGGGAGTACGTTTGACAGGCAGTCGAAACTTTACATCACCAGAAACTTATGTCATAAATATCTCGGTTCGAGGCTCTCGCCTCTTGACAACTTCCCAAATCTTCTCCTATACCTTTTCTGATCATTTTTCTGTCTACGTCTTAAAGCTTCTTTCGTACACTTCACTGTCCGCATCTGGAGCTCAATTTCCTCTGCTTTTCATATTTTCCCTTCCTTTTAGTTCTTTTCTGCCCAATCGTCGCAATTAATTAACGGCATGGGGCTATCAGGGAAGATGACAGTGATTTGTAGTATCAGTACTATTGAGCAAAACGGGGCTCCCTTCGTCTCTTTTGTTTTTTAGCAACTGAAAACTACGGAGAGAACAAAAATAACGAAAAAAGCCAGAAAAGAAGTCTTGAGAAATTTGTTTGGAGGGGTTAGTCTTGGCTGCGGAATACAAATATGAAGGAGGAGAAAAAAAGAATATGAAAAGAGAGAGAGAAGGGACAACAAATACAACAAAAAAAAAAAAAAACGACATTTTAACAGACCGATTTTGGCCCATGAAAGTCTCCTCAAGCTACGACAAACTGCACCAAAGCCACCGTTAGCACTGCTGATCTTCACTATTCACCGGTTGCATCAATTTGGGCCCAGACTCTGAGGCAAAAACTGGCCGACCACGAGTCAATTTTATATTGAGTAACTCGTGCCTGCTCACACGAATCCCCAGTTTGAAAGTAGTTTATTCACTCACTTGCTGCAGAAATGGCCTTGATAGATGGCTGAAAGGCGAAAAAATACAACATTGAGATGATATTGCTAAGAGGTTGCAGAAAAAATCTACGCTGTAGGCGGGGGTCAAAAAGGCCAGACGAGGCTAGCTTGATCCTTATATTTATCACTACATTTCATAAAGACCAGTCAGAGCCCTGCACATTTGCTAAAGTTTCGAAACTTTTGAGAGGAGTTTTCAATTTTGACCCCAGACTTTCTCAATAAAACATCTTTCATCAATGCTTCAAATTCCCAATCTCTTTTCCCTCAGCCTTGCGTTTGGCTTTGTTCAGGGTTTATTAGTGCCTAAACTTTCTGCCCAAAGCATCGGATCGATTAAAATAAACCCTCGTCCTTTGGCCCTTGGGTTCACTGTGGAGTCTTCAGTTGGCAATGTGTCCGTGAGTGAGTGGAAAAATATGCTTGGGCTCAGAAACTCCAAACGCTCGTTTTCAGAAAGTGTCCAAAACTCCCAGAACGCCTATTTCCTAGAGGTTTACTTGGGATCTAATCAGCAGAAAAGTAAGGTTCTCCTTGATACTGGGTCCTCAGACTTGTGGGTCCCCGGCAGCGATTACGACCCTCACACATCAACTTCAGCAAAAGCGACGGGCCATGCTTTCAACATACAGTATGTCGACGGAAGCAGTGCCAATGGAGAGTACTTTTTGGATAGGTTGGCGTTCAATACCGGCAATAACAATAACAACAGCAGTAGCAAACACATAAAAAGCACCAAAAACAGTAATACCACCGGCAATAGCAGCCAAATTGTTCTTCCACAATTTGTGTTTGCTGCTGCTAGTGCAGACAGTTTTGGTGTTTTTGGGATCGCTGACAGAGACCAGGAATCTTCTGAGTTCACATACAATAATCTTCCTTGGGCATTGCAAAAGGCCGGAGTAATCCCAAAGCCATCTTACTCGTTATATCTCGGTCCAGATCATGGGAGTGGCATGGTGATATTTGGCGGAGTCGACACTGAAAAGTATTTGGGTCCGTTGACTAAATATAACATTGACAAAAGCCAAAACTTTATGTCTATTGATTTGCAAACTGTGTCTATCGGAGGCCAGCAGGTGTCTGACGGATCCCCCTACGTGTTGGATTCAGGCACATCCTTGGCACTTGTGAGCGAAGAAGTGCTCAATGTATTATACGGGGTTTTCAATGTCGACTATAACGGGTTTGTCAATTGTAACCAGCCAAGCGATCAGTATATTGACTTCAATTTTGGCCGAAACTCAATCAAAATGCCCTACACTGATGCGGTATACTCAAACGGAGACGGTACATGCCTGTTGGCATTCTCGTATGAGGATGGGTACACGATTTTAGGAGACATATTCTTGAGGAACGCATACGTGTATTATGATCTCAGCGACCAGTCAATCTCCTTAGCGCAGGTCAAGTACTCGCTGGCGTCAAAGATTGTTGCTGCCTGAGAAAAAGATTGTATTGGATGAAGGGGTTTTTTGTACATTGTATAAATATGAAATGCGCAATTGTTTGGTTCGTTGAGGTTTAAAACAGTTTTTCGTTGTGTGACCATATTTTTAGTGAGATACATGTTAATTCCAAAAGTAAAGCGTTTTTTGATTGCTCTCTATTTTTTCACTTCTATGTGAACTGATATCCGGGAGTTAGTCCTACGAAGGTAAGCCGAGGATTTGACTGCAAATACAATGATATCGCCAAAACACCATGGCATCAGCAACGGTTTATTTTCCCAAAGAAGGATATCCAAAGAGCAAAAAAAGACAGTTGAGTCTTTGCTTTTCAAACCCGAGGTTTTCTCACCTTCTCCATTGCTAAATCGACCTTCCAAACTGCCTTCTACGTGAGTCAAACTTTCAGTAATAATAGTTTTCTGGATCTTCTCTCGTGAGGCATAAAGCTTCACTATCATTATAAGTTTAAAGGAAAATGAAAGAGTTTTTTCAAGAAATAGAAAAGTCAGCAGCTATTAACTGCCTAATTGTGGTCTCACGACAATGCAATCAAAACACTATTCGGCAATTCCCACAAGTGCCGCACCCGCGCTGGAGATAATTATAAGGTGGGCCCAATCGCCATTGCCTACAGATGAAAGCCACAATCATCTAGGTCCGATAAATACAACCCGTTTCTGTCGTAGTGTGTGAAGCTTATCTCATTTCCCGCAACGATTGGAGATAATCGGTATGGCCATTCCTTTGTACGGCTTCGGTGGATTAGCTAGAAGTGGCCAGTATACTGCGCAAATTCACATAAGGCAGGTTTAGACGCGTGGGGGTCGCTGGATTTCGACGACATACTCGGGAATGCTGGAGATACAGGTTTCTGCAACCTTGGCATGTGTGACAGAGCCTGAGAGTTATAGAAAATTTGATCAGTCGATTCGGGATCGAAGGAGCCATCATCTGATTGTGTATTATCTTGAACAATTCTTCAATGAACTTTGGCAATCTTCGGGGCATTCTTCAATTATCATGTTGCACGTGACCCTGCATCATTATACTCCGGAAATCCTACTTGAAATTGTTTATATCAAATTGTCGGAAGCGTTTGATACATAAGAAACCCGGCTGGAACTTCTGGACTTAAGTCATGTAAAGTTGACTATGCGTGTGGATGCAGTTTGTTTTTCTCAGCTAAAAGAGCCACAGCTCAAAAGCGCAATTTTCAAGCAATGAATCAAGACAGCGTGCGCCTGCACCACCAAACAAACTTACAAGCCACCAGAGACGCGCTTAAAGTAGTCTCTCGATGCGCCGCGTGAAGCCACACCAAAATACGGCCAGGCCAAAATTTGATCTCACCTAATACGTCAAATAACGGATATGTGACCAGTTTGGGCGAAGCTTGATGAAAAGCAATGATGAGTTTATCTCTTTCAGCCAAACCTTTCACCAACAGAAATGACTCGATGGTCTCTTTGTCATTCTGACTATTTCTGAGATGACGATCCAAGGCAGCAGACTACTTGCGTCCATTTTTATTTATAGAAATACGTCACTTCTCCCGCATAACGACTTTGCATTCCCTACATATACTTGTCGCCATCGGATCCGGAGCCGTGCCGATGAACGGGACTAGAAAGATAGAGGAATAAGCTATCTGGGCTGCATATGCCACACAGTTTGAATCAACACAGCAAGTATTACCGTGATGTTTCAAGTCGAACCAGTAGGGCCAGTCGTACCTCGTCGTATCACATTCATGTGTGTTGTTCTCGGTGATTGTCAAACTCCCGCTATCGTGGCTTGTGAAGATGTGGTTCGAGAAGTATAAAGAGATAGAGATTTCCCACCTCTAATCCCAACTTTTCATCACAAATCCCCCGCATCCAGAAAAACAAAACAAACTGAGTCCTAACCATGCTTCACCTCCTCACTCTTTTCTCTCTTGCCTTGGATCTCGTGCAAGGTTTGGCAATTTCTGAACTCCAGAAAAAAGACGCCCCAGCACCTTTGGCCCTCGACTTCACTGTCCAAAGCAGCGTGGGCAACCTCACAGTGAGCGAATGGAGAGACAAGTACGCGCCAAAAGTGTCGAAGCGGGCGTACTCTGAAAAGATCAGCAACACGGACTATGCGTACTTTTTAAACGTGTACTTGGGCTCCAATAAGCAAAAGAGCAACGTGCTTCTTGACACCGGGTCGTCTGACTTGTGGGTTCCAACCTCCAACTACAACCACCGCACTTCGTCCACATCGAAGGACACCGGCCACGCGTTCAGCATCGAGTACGTTGACGGGTCTACGGCCAAAGGTGAATACTACATCGACACGTTGACGTTTGACTCCAGACTGCCAGTGGTGTCCCTGTTTGAGTTTGCTTCGGCTAGCACCGACAGTTTTGGTGTTTTTGGAATTGCCGACAAGGACCAGGAGTCGACCCGGTACACCTACGATAACTTCCCTTGGGCTTTGCAGAAGGCGGGTATCACTCCCAAGGCCTCTTATTCCTTGTATTTGGGTGAGGATCATGGCACGGGCGTGGTCATTTTTGGCGGAATCGATACCGAGAAGTACGAGGGTCTGTTGACAAAGTACAGCATTGACACTAGCGACTCTTCTTTGTCTTTGGACGTGAAAACTGTCAGCTTTGGAGGCCAGCTGGTGACCGAAGACGCACCATACGTCTTGGACTCTGGGACCTCTTTGGCCCTTGTCAGCCAGGAGTTGTTAAACGCTTTGAATGACGTGTTCAACGTGGGAAGTGACGGGCTTGTTAGCTGCGGTCAGCCAAGTGACGAATACCTCACATTTGATTTTGGCCAGAACTCCATTAGGGTGCCATACACTGATGCAGTGTACTCTAATGGTGACGGCACGTGTCTGTTGGCGTTCTCTTACAACCAAGGCTACTTGATTTTGGGCGACATCTTCTTAAGAAACGCATATGTGTACTATGACCTCACCGACCAGACCATCTCTCTTTCTCAAGTGAAGTACTCTCTGGCATCCAACATTGTTGCCGCTTAAATGCTGAAGAAGCTAGGAAAATGTGCTGATATTTGAGGTGCTTAGAACTATTACGTGGTGAGACTTGAAGTGTGCTGTGCCTCACAGAAATATCGTTGGATGCACCATGCGTTGAACGCTATGGCTTCGTATATCTGCAAAAAGAAGAGAACTCAGCAATTGCAAAGAACAAATTAAATTTTGAAGAAGCACAACTTTAGTCTGTTCTTGTTGTGGTATCTGTGCATCACTCTTTAATATATCAAAAAATATTTGTTGCACTATCGTCCCATACTCTCTGGCAGTTACATTTTATTACAAATTTCTAAAACTAGCGATAGTTGTATTTCTGTTCATCTGGTATTATATAGGCAAGTTCGGGTGCAAGCATCAGATTTCACTTTATTTGTCAATCGTTCAGAATCTGAGCTGTTCCTATCAGTTGGTTATTCAAATAAGTTTGAGAAGCTTTTGTACACGGTTTGAACGGTAAGAAATGAATTAATCTATGATACTTCGTGACTGTTGTCATGTTACAAGAAAACTCGTTTTCAAATGGTTTATTGCTGAATCTTCGGACATATCGTTAGCCCAGTAATGAACAAGGTTGGGTCCGATGAATGGCGAACATAATGACGTTTTTTTTTTTATTTTTTTTTTATTTTATTTTTTATTTATTTTTTATTTATTTTTTATTTATTTTTTATTTTTATTTTTATTTTTTTCTTTCTTCCTTTTCAAGAGCTACGACAACATTGAGATCTTTTTATCAAAGAAAGTTCCACGCCTCCGAAACAGCTTATGTTGGTCAAAGCCTTTGAAATTTCATGCAGCGGGCTCAGATCTGTGTACAACTCCAAGCCGTCATCTAATCTAAAAACGCCCACGCACAATTCTGAGACGTCTCACGGAATTGCCTAATTTGGTCGCGACTATAGACCCAAGTTCCACCAGAAACTACTCACTTACGAATTCCGGCTAAAGATGAACAAGCAGTCAATCCAAGACCTGTCTATAGATCGTTTTTGACAGCTTTGTGCAAAACATACGCAAAGTGTTTCCAAATATAGGAATCAGGCAATGACGAGACAGGATTCAGTCCAGGCCCCGGCTGGCCGTGTTTTGTTTTTCCATCAATTCGTGAATTTGCCAAGACTTCAAAAGAAACGTACATGTTTTTCGACATCTATAAGATCGGAACATGTTCTTTCATAAATCTCGAGCGTGAATCGATTATCAAGCTTTTCAAATGCTAGCTATACTCCACCTTTTGGTGCCTGCGCTTTGCTACTCCATTCCGAATCAGGAAAGCAAATACTCTCCAGCGCCGCTTCAATTCGACTTTACGGTCAGTGATCAATTTGGTGACCTTGGAGCACGTGATTTCTGGGCCCAAAAAAACCTGTTATCAAAAAGAGACGCCTTTTCAGAGCTGATTGATAACGTCCAAGATATATACTACATGATGAACATCTATCTCGGGTCCAACGCGCAGGAAAACTATGTTGTGGTTGATACTGGCTCCTCTGATCTTTGGGTTCCCTCTTCCGGATACGACCCAAGCACCTCAGAGTCCGCAAAGGACACAGGGTTTCCTTTTGGTGCAAGGTACATAGACAACAGCGTTGCACGAGGTGAATTCTACACCGATACTATGAAATTTGGAACACTGGAACCCATTCTCAAAAACTTTCAGTTCGCCCAGACCAATGCCAGTGGGCCTGGGGTCTTGGGGATAGGAAACAAAGCTCAGCAGGCTGCTCAGGTGAAATATGACAATCTTCCGTGGGCTTTGCAAAAGGCGGGAGTCACGCCCAAGGCTTCTTACTCTTTATACTTGAACCCAGATCGTGGATCAGGTGTAATCATTTTCGGCGGCGTCGATACAGAAAAGTATAAAGACTGTTTGTCCAAGTACCCTGTCCACAACCCGGGCCAGGATTTGGCAATCATTTTGAAAAATGTGAAGGCAGGAGAAATAACTATTCCCGTGTCTTCTCCCTATAGTATTGATTCCGGGACTTCTCTAGGATTTGCAAGTAAGGACTTGATGGAACAGCTCGATGTTGTTTTCGGCGCTAAAATTGTTCATATGGGCGGAGTCGATTACAGAATGGTGAGCTGCACACAACCCAAAGACAAGTCTTTGTCGTTTGATTTTGGGGCCAATGAGATTTCTATTTCGTATGCCGATTTAATTGTGCGCAATGACGATGGTACTTGCCTTTTAGGACTTGCTTACTACAACGGCTACCAAGTCTTGGGAGATGTTTTCATGAGGCACGCATACATGTATTTTGATCTCGCGGACCAGACAATTGCACTTGCTCAAACTGTTGCCTCTGAAAAGTCGAACATTGTTGCAGCGTGATGGGATTTGTTGTGATGAGCTTTTTGAATTTATCCCATAAATGGGACGCCTGTTTACTGATGATGTGTTGCGGGTATCAAATTATAAAATGACAGGATTCAAGAAATTATAGCCCTTGTTCTGTAAAAATATGATAAGTTATTGAAAAAAAAAAGATAAACGGTGTTGGATGGAATTTAGTGCTGCGTACTGTCGAACAGCTTTGAGTCAAATTTTTCATTTCTTTTTCCAGTAATTTTACGAGAGTCTGAAGTTCCACCTTATTACCACGTACGTGATACACAATGTTGAATCTAGCAATCATTCATGATAAGGATTTGCAAAGCATTTCCGTACTGAGTAGAATTCGCTATGCTTCATACCTCAGCAAAGATCCTCCACCCAGCTAAGCTGTGTGCTCAATCTGCGCACATTCTTCTCTGAACTACGTTTTCTTATATTGCAATGACGATTCTTATATTCAATTGATAAGCACATCCTTCACAGCCTAGCTGTAATAGGGCACATACTAGCAAGCAAGTCTTCAGGCCTCAATTGGTATTCCCGGTGACAGCTGACTATATTTCGATTTGATGAAATCTTTTAATGGTGATAATTTTCATCATTTCAGATTCCCGTGGCTCTCGGAAAGCCGCGAATCAAATTCAACCAGATGAACTCGCCACTCAACAAATATTCGTCAGATCTTGGTTTATTATCATCTGGAGGTAATTTTTAGTTCCAGGTTGTACCCTTACACTTTCTTCTGGGAGCCCGTTTTACCTTCCTTCCTCTCTTTCCTTTCTTTCTATTCTTTTCATTTATACCTCGCCTTGTCTTCGTGGTCTCCTCCGCTTTCTTTTGTGAAAGGCCACTAGATGGACTGTTGCTCGAAACTTCTTTCTCGAAAGAAGAGGAATTTTTAGGTGGGGATGTTTTTAGAATATAGCAGTCAGGTTGAGCCGTAAAAATTACATTTGTTGTATTGATTGATCGCTCTAAGACCGTAAGATCTTGACTGCACCTCTGAAAAATTGTTTTGTATGTTGTAACATCAGAGCTTATGTAGTCTCTTGCCCTTGTCAAAAGATTATCGACCCGGCCTAATTTGAGAGAACACACTTTAAAAAAGCAGTGGAACGTCTCCATCATATAGTTATGAATTTCCGTTACCTTGGTTTTTTCACTCTTTTTGTGAAATGAAGGCTTTTCAGGTAAGCGAGATGAAGTGTAGAAGCAAAGCGTAAGAAAAACGCTTTCTACTTCTCGAATTTGGGTGATGAAACTTAGGATATTAGAAATCTGAGATCTGGAATCACCGATTTTGATATCGAGGTGCACGTCAAAGTTGCTCTTGATTTCGGAAAGACACAAGTGAAGTCTCTTGATCTTGGTCTCGAGCAAAGAACGATCGGATTCTCCCAAGATGTGAGCATTTTCAGCTATCAAGCCGACCTCGTTTTCAAGGTGCTTCAAGTCATTCAAAACAAGCCTGGCATTGATGGCACATGTTAATGCTTCACAAGTTATCTTATGACAAGCAAAAATAAGCTGTGAAATCAGGTTCAAAAACGAGAATTGCAATTCTCTGAAGGTTTTTGAGATGACTCTAGATTTCTCTTGTCCCGGGCTCAAGTTTTCGAATAAAGCATATATGTTTTCTAAGTATGCTTGCCAGGGTGCGTCTGGGCTATTTGCAGCAAATCGAATAATTTTCTGCATCCTCAAGACATCACTTCTCAAATTCACCAATACGATGAATTGGGATCTTGGCTGAAGATCGATTAATATCAGGTCAGTCGAATGTGAGTCGGCCGCATCTTCCTTTGTTTTTTCTAAATGCAGTTTGTTGTGATTGATTTCAAGAGGCATTTTTTCAATTTTGTCAGCTTCAAAAAAGTGACTTCTCTCAGCTCCTTTCAAAGACTTCAAGGAGACCACCTTGGAATGGATATCGTGGTTGATCTCTCTCAATGGCAATATTTGAATATTTGTAGCTTGAGTT
The DNA here is from genome assembly GCA_030578735.1 of Metschnikowia noctiluminum. NCBI lineage: Eukaryota > Fungi > Ascomycota > Pichiomycetes > Serinales > Metschnikowiaceae > Metschnikowia > Metschnikowia noctiluminum. The sequence continues at coordinate 12,422 of JAKTYO010000068.1, read as the reverse complement.
TCGGGTTTTTCAAGCAGCTTTAACGAGTTTTGCAGACTGAAGATCTCTGCGGCTAAAGGTTCTGAATTGTATATTGAGTTAAGAAATGCATTTGGCTCATCCAGTTCTCCCTCATATGACAGAGACTCGAGTCCAAGAACAATCAGCTGGCTGCGACTTAAAGGAATGAGACAGTCCACAGCCACAGACAACACAGGTTTTGCGGGACCTTGTTTTGCTCTTGCTTTTTCTTCTCTCAAGATCAACTGCGTCACCGGAGATATCAATAATACTTTTGAGTTCTGAGGATCATTAAGGTCGAGGTCGAGACTGCCAGTGCGGAAAGCTGCATATTCTGAGAGCTCAATCGCTCTTTCTTCCTCCCTGGCAAGCTCCACCTCAGACTCATTTATAAAGTTTGCCCACGGACCCAAGTTTTCTGAACGGGGCTCATTTTTATTTGCGGGCTTTGATTTCAAACTAAGCACAGGAGAGTTGACCCAGCTTTCTGGATCGGTACTCTCGGCAGATAAAACAAGAGGCGAGACAGATGATGCTGGACCCAAAACAGTCAAATTCGGGTCTTGGGAAGTCAAAGTGGCAACATCATCAGAACTAATTGGGTGGTCCAGATCAGATCGAGAATGGCCGGGGGTTGAGAGAATCTTTGTCAAGTCATATTTTTTACCACTCATAGCTTTACTGCCATGACTCTTAGCTGTACTGCGTGAGCTAGAGTCTACGATATCATGATCTTTCCAAGATTTTTCGGACTCTTCGGACCCGATGTTGTTTTCGCAAGTATCTTTTGCTAATTTCGACTGTGCGGCCGGATCTGGTAACACGACATCCGGATGTGCGAACTGTAAGCCTGCAAGCACTAAGTTTATGTCGTCAAAAGGCTCATTTCGGAAAGCCGCGACACCTTCACCTGCACACAGGGCCAGGGCAGCGTCGCCCCGGAGATCCGGGGTAGGGCAATTCGCAAAGGGTAAGTCACTCCAGGCAACAGTATTAGTGACAGTTTCGGCAGACTTCAGATGTAGGTTTTTCTGCAAATAAGACTCAGTGTCGCTGATATCTGAATCTGAGAGCTCGAGCTCCAAAAAATTGACTTTCCGCAGCTTCGAGCTGTCTTTGGTGTCGGTAGATACACACCTCAATATAGGCAAACCGTCCACTATAAGCGTTCTTTTTATTGATGACAGGTGATCTGAAACAACTGAGGATTGAACCGGCGCGGCTGAAAATTCCATTTGAAAACTTGTGGGATAGCTTTCTTCGAGTTCTTCGACGAAAACACTGCTCAACCTGTGCAACATAGCGAGAACAGACTGGCTCAGTTGATCTTCAGGGTAATCATCAAATCCTTGCTTCTCTAAGATTTCAAAGGTTGCCCTTGTAGGCATCGTGGTCAACGATTTGTTTCTCATTGTTGTCATCATTGTTGTCATCGATGCGTCTCCTCCCCTAGGGCTCTTGCAGCTACTTGAAGACAGCGAGAAGCGAGTAATGTCGTCAATGTATTTGGTCCTTCTGCACTTATCTAAAGCCGAATCTTCATTTTGGTGGCCAGTTAGATGGCTGTTATTTTTGGAAGGGGCGCCGTGTGTCGAAACTTCAGCGTTTGCGTGTGCCTTCAAATGTCTGCTGAGAACCTTGTAAAGCGTTCTTGTAAGATTCTTCGTTTTTTGAGCCATAAACATCAAAAAAGTGGAGTCGCGAAAGCTGAACTTTGTACTAGAAGGAGCGAAATTGGTAGCAAAAGTGGGCGAGAAAGTTTCTGAGAAAGTTGCCGAGAAACACTCAGTATAATTGCAGCCATTCTTAGGAACAATCCGGTCGGAAAAGTGGTACGGATTTGTCCTGTGAGGTTTTTCAATAGACATCTTAGTCTGGGAGCAGGAGATGTTGTGATGATTCAAATGAGAAGGGTTTGTAACGTTTTCTTCGAATGAATCCAAAAGTGAGTAGTAGTGTGAATCATCTCTGAGAAAACTCTCTACTGAACGAGCGTCCTCATAGCCCTCAAAGGGACTAGCTAGAGGCTCGGGAAATGTAATTTTTTCAAAGTTTCTCTTGTTTAAAAAATGTTGCGACACTTCTATCACTTCTTGTTTTGGAAGGTCAAGTATTGAGCTCTTTTCACCTGATCTTTGCAAATTCTTCTCGTTATTAGTGAAGCAGTATCTACTGATCAATTTAGGGCCTGAAATCTCGAGCGGTCTCTTTTGTGTTGGGCACATCGACGGACCTATTTTGGATCTCTTATTGGGAAAAACATGAAATCCAAGAGGCGGGCCCCGGGAAGAGAGCCGGGACTCCATGACCCTAGAATGTCTTGGAAGCCAAGAGCCCATTCTGAAGCCCGTTCAGGTGGAATCTTGAGCTGTTGACTTCCGATTATACTGCTTGTCTATATGCGCAAAATGAAGAGAAAAGCCAAGCTTTAACTAGCCAAAATTGTTGAGGTATAATACTATTTGTAGCTGTTTCGTGAAGCACTAGTGATTTGAAAGCACAGCAAGAAGAGTTGAGTGAGAGTTTTTGTCTTCTTTGTTTAATAAATTTGGGTAGCGGAGTATTGTGGTAGAAACACGAGGCACGGGGCGCTTGCTCTATCTCACATTGTTTTGTTTGAAATGGGTGCAAAATCGCGAAATGAGGTGGATGGTGAGATGCCTTCAACTTTGAACGATTCCACTTTCAAGACTTTTAGTGCATTTTTGCTGATTTAAAAGGTTTTCTGTTTGTTCAATCTTGCTCATTTCTTATATTTCTTCAAATTGTGTCATTTCCCGGGGTGACAATCGCATGTTCTTTGTGTTTCAAAGTCTCCGGGTTTGAAATCGATCACGTGCATGTAGACATAACGATCAAGCATACGTTGTAAGATGCTTCTGATTTTAAGCTGAGCTATCCTTTTCGAGAGCTCTATTTGCATATACATATATATATATATATATATCGCGGAAAGCTTTGGTTGACCCAGCCCTTGTTCTAATTTCTTGATCCAGAAAGGGTTCTCAAACTAAACACCTTAGAAAGCTCAATACTTCTCGAGCGTTTTTATCAAAGGCCGACTCGACTCCGGCTTATTGTCAATTTCAAGGGAGGGACACTACATCAGACTTCCAATTCCCAGTCGAAAGCATGATTTTGGGCCTTTTGGAAAGTCAATATGGCTGTGCATAAATCTTAGCCAACCACTTTATCTGATGAAGTTGCCAGATTCTGTGAAACCGAAAAAATTTCACTCCCGTTCACTTCGACTAAAAGTTTTACAACATCTCTCATTCAAGAACGACTTGTAATCTACATTTAGCGTCTTGATGTGCAAAGGCCAGTTTCAATCACGTGGTTTTTATTCTCTTGTTTCACACAATAGCCCATGATTAAGCACAAGAGATCCAGACCCTGGTACCGTGCTACGCTCAATACTCAGTCAACTCCAGCTCACATGTACCTAACTCGATACATTGTGGCACTCTATTTCAGATATGTTTCACATTAGTATAGCGTCATGCTGGAGTTGCTGGTAAAGTCTCTCACATACACCACTATCAGAATGTTATTAATAGTGGCGATTCGCCTTGGAAACCGCCTCCTTTACTTAGCTAGTTCGAATACACTTGCAATCATGCAATAGCGGGCAACAATACGAACCCGAATCTGACGAGATATTTTTTTTTCTAAAGATTCATCGTATTCTAGGGCGTTAGCTTCGGGGCGTCTCTCACTCAACCCTTCGCTAGCAAAACTAAATATATAGAAAAACCTATAATAGGTCCCTAATACAACCTGGATGCCCAGCCCTAAATTCTTAGAAGTGATGCACGCTCTTCGGCATCAGGTTCATACTGTGAAAGAGCGGCCTAGTATTGGACTCGGCTCACACAACAGCACATATGTCTGTCATCGTCCGAGAGGGGTTGTCTGCTCAAGTTCCCTGGTGAGTTCTTTGATCAGGTGAAAGGTAACCGCGACACCTGATATATTTCTGACATCTCGCTGATGCTTCATCTTTTTACACGAGTTCTCGAATAAACTTGAACCGTTTGCTACAATTGCGTAACTTTATAATCAGCACCGACTCAGGCCACAATTTCATCAAAACATATGTTGCGCATCAAGTAACGGTATGACTTTTGAAAGTTAATATTGTCCGAAAGAACCCGAAAAGCAAGAAAACAGAGTGAGGTGACATGGTTCATGGTCGACACGGCAAACTTTCGAGATTAGTTTTGGATACCGAGAGAAATGGTCCAATTGCAGCGAAACGGTTTGAAGCACGTGGGATCAGGCCCCATTTCGTCCTTCCTTTTTTTTATTTTCAAAACCACCAATAAGTATAATCGCACAATCGCTGTGCCGATTCACGCCACTCACAAACATATCGATCATGCTAGGCAGCTTGAAATCACATCTTTTTTTTTTTTTCGAACACTGAGGAGAAAGGACGTATCACGTGACACAAACACTGAATGTAGTGGGGTGACATAATGTGATGACGTAATTAGAGATGTTTGAGATCTTCCGGCTTCAAAAGTGAAAAAATGATTAGCACCGGGAGCTGGCAAAGAATGCAACTAGAAGCTGCGACATTCCAGACCCCTGATTTTGCCCAAGATAAAAAAAAGTCACGGTAATTAGAAGGCCCTGGCGAAATGCGTCAGGTTCCACTAGGCGCCGACGATTGCTCAAGTTTCAAGGGAGCTGAAATCATTTCAGGCGGCGCCGATCTCGAGCAATTTAGGAACTTCGAGTGCCTTCCATTTGTTGTCAAAAAGGGGCTCGCGAAAAGTTCCCTCAAACATTCTCGCATAGCCCACAGAATTTCGGAAATCCAACCAATCGGATTAACTATCATGTGTACGGGTGTGGTGCGATAAGCTCGAGCAAGGGATGATATTATCCTCGGACCCCGCCCTGTTATCGTGCATGAATTCGAGACGCGCGCCGGGAACGATGACGCTATTTACGGGGCCCCACGTTGGGAGGCGGGCTATGTGCAGAAAAAGATCCACACCGCACCAACTCCGGCACCGGCTGATGGGAGAACATTCACCGAGGTATAAAAGGCAGGCTTTTCTCTTTCATCTCCATTTCTCTCCTCAAGATTTCATTAGAACATTTTCAGCCCTCCCTTCCACAAATCGCAAATTTTCAAACGCCTTTTATCAAGCTCTTGAATTTCACCCACGCCAACCAGTCTGAATTTCACCCACGCCAACCGGTCTGAATTTCACCCACGCAAACAGTCAGAATTTCACTCACCCTTCCACATTACTGAAAGCGCGTGAGCCACTCGCCTTTTGAACAAACGAAACCCGTCTCCTGAACAGTCTAGCATCACTTTTCTCAGTGAATTTAAAATCATATCAAAGAGATTAAATAAAACAAACATCAAAAAAGTGTTTAGCACAACGACAAAGAACCACAAAAACAAAGAATGTTTACCAAGTTCTTAAACAAACAAAAGGAGCAAGGCACTGGAGCTTTCGACTCTGTCTCTAAGCCTTCGGCCACCTTGGATGACTCCGCCTTATACAATGTGCAGGCCGCGCAGAATGAGCCCCGCCGCCGCTGGAGCTACGTGACTTATCTCGACAGAGGCACTTTGCATGGAGACGACGATAACTTGATGCTTGGCTTGTAAGACACGGGATTGTCATTCGATCAAGCAAGCAATTTTCATTTCATCGTTCCCAACTTTCACCCTCCTGAACAAATTACTTGAGTAAAATTGTTGGGAAAAGTTTGGTAGTGGACCTTCGATATAGGTACAGGTATGAGAATAGGTTCACTTAGGTACCAGGTATTATACGTTCAAGCTTTTTGAACTCGTTTTCAAGATCTGTAGCGACGGCACTGCCGGGCTTTGTAGAATCCCAGTTTATTTCTTCAAGAATTTGAAGAATCACCGAGCATTCAGATTTAGACTCGTTTATGTTATCATTTCTGCCACCAGCCTCGACCTTGTTCCAGATCGTATCTGTGATCTTTTCTTTTCTTCCCTCTTTTTTTAAAGCTTCGCCTCTATCAGTCACCAACTCAAATAAGGCATCTGCTGCCAAGACTCTGACTTGACCATTTGCATGGAAGCAGCAGAGCCAGCAGAGCCTTTTCCGACACTTTATTTTTAAGTCATTCAAAGCCAGTGATGAAACACTAATATGCTGGAAAGTCCGAATGGCGAGCCCAATCCGAGCGGTGTTTGTTGTGTTGATGTGAAGGTTATACGCACGCACGAAAAGCGGTTCAAGCAAATCACTGTTTGGCGGGTCGATCCCAGAATCAAAGATTTTCACAAGCAAAAGCATGGTGGCCAGAAGCGTTTTCTGACTCCGTGGATTTAAGGCCGATACTTTGATACCTGAAGCCACTCTCAAGTTTCCGACGAGCGTTGAAAAGACTGCCAGAAAAACATCATCATTTCTGATAACCCCGAGGACTTGACGAAAGGCCAGATTCACCATACTGTTGGCCCCAGCTGTGGCGGCAGCTGAGTGAACAATTCCAAACCAAAACGCTTTGTTGAGCTCTTCAGAGGAGGCACAATTTGCTCGATATATACGAAACAAGTCTGAGAAATAGGCGTCGTAGTCACTGCTGTACCTTTCGGAATTTGCCTGGTATTCATTTCTCTCTAGAATCCGACAAAGCACGCGGAAAGAGAGGGTCCGGAGCTTATCAATAGTCTCACCTGCAATACGCACGAGCTTTGGGGTTAACTCGGGAAACGCCCCCAAAAAGTATTCAAGATTTTCTTCAATTTGCAAGATCGCCGCCAGCCTTACTTTCAGTCCGACATCACCTTGTTCTGAGATAGTATAGTCGTCAAGAAGCAGCACTATAAGAGCTCCAAAAACACCCATTCCTGTCTCCCCAACACGCCCAGCATCGATCTGCGATACTAGAGTGGCTCTTATCTCAGCATCGACTGCCAGGTCTCTCAAGATCGCAGCAATCCGACGCAATTTTTGTGTGTCTAAGCTAGCATGCATGATTGAAGCGGCCACTAGCATATTTCCCTGGCGAATTTGATGGCAAATACTGGTGAACCGGCTTTGAGATATGGAGGGACAGGCGGTATAGAACAGGCCTAATTCGGAGACAAGGCTGTTTGACGGGTCAAGCTTTTGGATTGCAGCAAAAAGAGGCTCCATTTGTGGGGAGTCAAAAGATGCGATTTTGTAAGTGCTCCTACTTTCGGTGCTTACCTCGCTCTTATTCTGGATCTTTATCTCGCTATTCATTTTGCTTTTGTTTTGACTTTCTTTACCGCTCCTACTTCCGCTTCTCATATGACAATTCACATAATGCATGACAGACTCGCCCATAACTGATGGATTGAAGTGGCGTTTGAGCTCAACGTTTCCAATATAACTCAACACAGTTTCGGACAGCTCAGGATCTAGAAGGTCATGTCTTTTGAGCTCTGCAAGCGCATATAGAGCACCATGGCCTCCGATACTCATCGATTGGACAAGTAGATCGATGATACTGGGGATATTAAGGTTTTTGTAGCTCTCCAAAGCCAAATCCGGTCGACCCAGAGCTCTGTTTTTGCGTAAAGGATTTGATCCAGGCTCTTGTGGATGGTCTGGTGAAACTTTGAGCGCTTTTGTGTTCTCGATTTCCGAAATGATCCTTGCAAGATGGACCAGCCCAAGTTTTTGTAACTCATACAGAGACAGCTCTGCCAATATCTCTTCACAGAGAGGTTCGAGAAATAAATTTCCCGCAAATCCCATCTCTATAAGTCTTTCAAGGATTTTGTGTGAATCACGTAGACTGCCTACGGTAGAAGACGCAAAGTTTTCAATGAACGAGATAGTAAACTGGCCAACTTGCTTCAGATCGTCTGTTTTAAGCAAATCTTTCAAAAAGCAGTTCCCAAAACGGCCCACGAATTCTTGGAGTACAGCTATTCCACACCTACGCATGGTGAAATCCTCGTCGAAAATCGAGACTGTGATCAAGTCCATAAATATAGTTGAAGCTAATTGAGGAAACTGGTCGTTCAAAAGCTCGAATGTGGGCCTTCCGATCTGTCGGGATATGGCCCATAAACAGAAACACGACGCGTCTCTGATCTGCACCGTCTGGACAAAAGCAAACTTGCGCTTTGAGATGAAACAAGTCTGATGACATAGAGAAAACACCGCCGGTATGTAATCCAGGGGTAGGGCTCTCGTCAATGCAAGGAAGCCAATGTACAAGAGCACAGTATGAAAGCGGGGTACAGATAACAGGGCGGCGTCGATATGCAAGTTAAGCACGAACCCTGCGTCAGACTCAAGCCCCTGGATCCGCATCTGTTTGAGCATATACGAGACAACCTGAGATGCATAATTCACTGCACGTCCAGCTAAGCGCAGAGTAGTTTTTGCCAAGTTCTTCGCCATGCATTCACGAAGAGACGCGTCGAAAATCTCGCCCATATGCTGCATGAGGTTCAACAGGCTATTTACAAGCGCTGCTGTGGCATCGTAGTCAGCCTTCGATACGAAAAATCGGGCGCATTTCGCCGCTACCTTGATGAGGTATAATGCGACAGTTGTGTTGACTTTTCCACCTCGATTATCATGCTTTACCAGCGCAATTTCGTGGAGTATTACACCCGTGTGAACTTCCAGTACAAGCTTGGAAAGATTTGGCTCGTGACACCGCTTGAGCATTTGGTTGAGCGTCATCAAATGTCCCAATTTCGAGTTTTCTGCCATTACAGGCCAGTCCAAAAGGGTAGATTCTGTATATCCCTGGAAAAGAAATCCACAATCCGGACGAGTAACGAGCAGAGAAAGTACTGTCAGCGCCATTTGCTGGGTCTTCAGTGCGGTCAGATGGAGTGCTAGAAATCTCGATGAGATTTGAAAAATCTGTTGATCCACGCCTAATTTTACTGTTTTGAGCGGAAAGGGCACAAGTACAAGTCGCGAGAGCCAAAGAAGGAGGAAGTAAGATTCGGAGGGCGAATTTTGCGTATCTTCCAGTTCCAAAAGAGATACGATGCGGGGCAACATGTAGACGTCACTTGGAATTGCGTTGGCCACTGTTTTATAGCCTCTTACTTTCGCCATCACGTAAACAAGGTCAGCAGACTCATCTGCTATAGCGTGCCAAGCCAGGCTTTCAAGAGATTTTGTTTTTGCACTGAAATAAATTGAAATAATGCCGGATATATATTGCGGAAGAACGCCATCTAACGCTTTAGAAGCTTGCTCAAAAGCATTGATCTGGGTCCTTAGGCTTGCGATTTTTTGCAGCAAGATTGAGGCCCTTGAGGCCCTGGAAATCTCGCTTTCAATATCAGCTAGACCTTGTCTGATTTCATTGAGCTGGTGTGAGGTTGTGTCAACATTAGACGTGCTCATTAAAGTGATGGAATGTAAGAGATAGCTAAGATAGGATTGAGTGGTGCCTATACAATGCGCGCTCCAAGGCCTGAGCTATAGTAAACTGGATCGATAGATTACGATTGCGCAATGAATGATAAATGAGAGAGAGAAAAAAAATTGCTTGAAGAGATAATTATATAGAAGAAGTTGGGAAAACATTACTCCGGTGTATTTGTCTGCTGTTTAGAAGAATCATCGTGTTTTAGGGCGTTATTTTGGGGACGTCTCTTGGATGACTTTTTAAATCATACGTCTTACATGGCAATGGTTGGGTTTTGCACTCACCCAATTTCTCTGCTTTTGGAATCCAACTTAGAATTATTCACTTGAAATGCTTGTAATGTAGCTATGAGGACCACTCACCAGATTTCATGCGAAAAATACTGACTTTTATACTTTCGGCAGATTGTTTCGACAAAAGAGTACCAGAGACCACACTTTGAAGCAGATATCAAATGACCATATATATATAATTATGGATGGGCCTCCCAACGTCTTCATAGCACGTGACACGAAAAGATGGAATCTTCCATTCGAATTTCGAAATGACTAATCAACGTTGGACAATACTTGCAACATCTCGTACAACCATGTCAGATATCTCTGACACAGTGCCCTTACTCAATGCGTTGCACGAACAAAGCAATGAGTGAAAAAATACCCTTCTCGGTGCTCTTGAAAACACCTCCTTAGCATCTACGAAATTGAGAAGAGATTGGATGTTTCAGAGTGGCTGAAACAAGACAAAGTCAGTTTGATGTCTTCGCGAATGTTGTTCCGTGAATACAACAGAACACTCAAAAGGTACCGGGAGCCGCTTGGGCCTGAACAACGTCAGATCCTCAAGCCTGCTGTTTTCTTTAAGTTTTGAAAATTGTGGAAACTTTTACAGGCCAAAAAATGCCACACAATTCACTTTCAAATCACTCTCATTTGCCTTTTCGCTCGCTATGTCGTCGAGTTCTCAATTATCTCCGTGATAGACTTAAAAAAAACGGAGTATTTGAAGTGTCTGAACAAATAAGGAAATGTAGCTATTACTTTCAATAGCTACGGGACTTTGACTGTTGTCTATACTCACTGTTGTTTGACAGGCGTGATACATCCTACTTTCCAAAATGCAAAACCCCAAATCTCAAACTCCTGGAGAGCTACTTTGGATGGACGCTCTTGATGAACATGAAAGCGGGACTTCTGATTCATAAATAAACTTTTTACAGAAACATGAAAGGCAAATACCCCACATAGCTCCAGGATCAGGAAAAAAAAAAAGAGAGAGAAAAAAAGAGAACGAAGAGCCTAACTACTCCTGGGTTGCTCCAGATCCGAATTTATCAAGGAGTTGCTCGAGATAGTAAATTGCAGCCCAAGTTTCGGTCCTTGGATAATATCCATTCAATTGTTCCACGCTATAAGAGTTCGCAGCTTTCCAAAGCTTCAAGCCGTACTCTCTGTAGTCATCGATCGTCACTGGATCAGTGACTGTTGGCGCTCCCTGATCTCCGTACCTGTACTCGTAAGAAGTTTTATAAAATGCATCTGCCTTTTGTTTGAAATTCTCCACATCGAAATACAAGCAAATATCCCCAAGTGTATTGGATGTGCTGCACAACTCTGATCCGGACTTGTCAATATGCTCAAAGATGTTTTTGCACTTAGTATAAAGCTCTTCCACTCTATCGCCTTGCGAAAGCGAGATCTTGAGGGTTTTGGCTTTGTCGGTAAGCTCATTAAACTTAACCTTGAGCTTGAACAATCCCTCGAAGTCAGTTTGGACCTCAGTCAAACATCTCCTGATCTCGGCTTCCATTGGCTCAAGCACTGGTAATACGGATGAGCTGAATTCCGCGGTAATTGCATTCATTCTGTTCTTGTACTCCTCTGCAGACTCAAATACATCTCTTGAGAGATCCAAGATGTCGATGTTGAACCCTTCGGTCTGTACCGTGTTACTCACCGAAACTGAGCTAGCTTCCACGGCATCAATGGCACTGGGCTTGCACTCGCCAGTGCCCTCGCCAACTGAATTGTCATTGAGATTGGCATTGGCTTTGAAATTGGCTTCGGCGCTGGCGTTGGCAAGCAAAAACGATAAGATAACGTAAACAGTTTTCATGTTTTAGAAGATCTTAGTGTTCCAAAAAAAAAAAAGCGAGAACAGGGAGGCTGGAAAAGCACTATTTATATCTAATTCACTCGACGATGGCAAAGATTCTGAAAGTCTTCCGGTCATCCCACTTTTTCCTCGTCGATTCAAGCGATACCCGAATGCTCCTTGCTTTCTCGTCGTCTATGCCAACAATGCCTGAATTTTTCTTGGCTGCCTGTCGTCTATTTTGGATTTCACTCATTTGCTTTCACTTATTTAATTTCACTCGATTGCTTGTATAATCTAAAGCTCTATTACATTATTGTAACGATGCGTAAACCTCAAGGCTTTCAATTCGACGTTGGTTCTATTTTTTTTCTTTTTTTCCTCGCCCTGGAAGGGCCTTCAGACTTAGTCTCATTACAATGGGCACTTTTGATGATTCTTTGGGCTCAGCCGAGCCACTGCCAAGTAGTCTTTCGGTGTCTCATTGTTGAAGTGGTTTTGCCTGCTATCGTTTCCAATGTGGGTCTCAGCCTCGCCCCATGGGAATCCTATTTTTGGCCTTGACCCCAATCCATTGTTGGGAAGTGCAAGCATTTAGGGTCTATGAAACTGTAGCCGTGAAGCAAGGGGTTTCGAGTATATACTGAGTCACAATGTACAGGCTTTTAAATTCAGATAGTCGAAACATAAGACTAGCGAACAATATTTCCAAACGCCCGGGCTTATCGTATTAGTCTCAAGCACATTGAGAAGTACGATCCTTCCTTATATTCTAAATTGCCTTCCCTGCTGGCACCACTCCGGTGATTCCCGGGGCTTGTAGCTCTGATTCAATGTCCTTGTTCATTTTTTGATGAGAGAGCCCGCATAACAGAGGGAACTATATGAGGCCGTGAATCTATGGTGCATCGAGAGATTCTGTTCTTTGAGAACAATTGTCCATA
>JAKTYO010000067.1:22928-46327 GCA_030578735.1 Metschnikowia noctiluminum | reverse complement strand
ATCGACCATTTTGATGCCACAATTCTTTCGCTTTCTCTTATTTCCGTTGAAGAGATAGTTCAAAGCATCCAAAAGGCGGCGATCACATTGAGAGATTGTTCGCCAGACGAGCTCCATTTGTGCACTCGTTACTCCAACGTCTTGTTGTATTTATATTCTGAAATGAAGGCAACGTTGAAAAATTACTCGGCAGTTGGAGACGATGTGGATGATACCGCAGAGAGAGAAACACAGCAGCAGACATTGGCTGGCGTTCCTACTGAGCCAGAGCCAGAACCCGTAGCATCAACAACGGCGTCAACCACTGAATCCACCAATTATGCCGAGAGTTTCCGAGAATTTCCCGACGCAGGCTTCACTGGCGACAGCGAGGTCATTGACTGGTTCATCAATAACAGAAACGTGGGACTCGACTTTGTGGGGCCCTGGACCGAGTTGATAGAGCAGCAGATCGAGGGCCAGAACCTCAATATGGACCTGCAATTGAACTTTGGTTGAATTTGGTTTTTGATGCGCGTTGGGAGTGACAACAGGATGCATTCTTATTAAGGACATTTTGATATATGCATACGAAGAGAAAGACCCGAGAATTGAGACGCTGGGTTGAAGAATGTGTCCGCCTGAGAAGCAGACTGGCGCGGACAGTTAATGACTGAATAGCCGGCAAATATAAAAGATAAGTGACGGCAGACAAAAGCAACTGAATTAGACGAAAGAACAAGTGCAACAAATTAGGCCATGAGCCCGGGTAGTGAGGATCTTCACCCCATTTTGGATGACTAGCGTGAAATAACAGTCAAAGAACATGAAAAATGTGGCAAGTGAGGCTCATTCTTATCGAAAATGATATTGAGAGAGCGTGTGTGAGCCCGTCAAGATTAAAGCAAAAAGGATCATTTGGCATCAACCCGAGGAGGGTGTAGTTATTCTCGAAGTCAGGAAGTTTGGTTTTCATTCCAATCCGTTTTATCTCGCCAACCCATTTGATCTCCGTTTCTTCCACCGCTTGTACTCCGCTTCTTCCACCGCTTGTTCTCCGCTTTTTCCACCGCTTGTTCTCCGCTTCTTCTGCCGCTTGTTCTCCTCTCACAAAGTCTATTTGCATCAGCTGGGTTCTGCAGAGTGGTAAGTGTAAGGGAACCTGGCAGTACCTGAAAGGTGGATCGGGAGTCCGCTGTAGTTGTCCCAGCTCTGAATGGTTTTGGCCATTACCAAAAGCAATTCACGTGTACGCAAAGAGAAACTAGCAATACCTAGTTGTTCATACATTGAGCCACCCTCTGTGCCTTCAGAAAAGCGCTTGATGAGTTGAGGCGTGTTGCTCTCATATTCAACGAAAGGGTTGAAAAACACCCCATGCTCGTCTGCCCTAAAAGACTCTTCCTTTTGCACGACAGTGTCAGCAATCTTGCATGACCAATCCAAATTTATTGAAAGCTCAGTCATCTCGTTGAGGTAGCCGTGCACGAGCTCGACCTTGTGCAAAGAGTTTTTCGCGTTGATGTTGTCGTTCTCGGCCATGTACTTCAACAACGCCACCGCATTGCTACAATCCCTCAACTCGTAGCCCATCACCGACGCGAGAATCATGATCATCAACGCCGAAAACAAGTGCCTGCTGTCCCAGAAGCCAAGCACAAAGAGTTTGTTGTATTCGTACAACTTTAGGAAAATCAGCACTGTTCGCGCCGCCGCAGCCACGGCCCGCGAAATGGCTCGAAGAACGGGGCCAATGTTGTCGATATGGGTGCGTTCATCAAAAAGCAACGAGAACAAGGGCTCCACCACCAAGATCACCAACTGGTTGTATCGCAAGAACAAGTTGGCGAGGTTGCGGTCCGGCAGCAGAAGCATGTTGCGATGTTTCTGGGGCAAGAGCGTCACGTCCTCAAACTGTACCACGATGTCGTCGATGCACAGGAGGATTTTCTTCACCAACAACTTCTGGTTCATCGAGTCTGTCGTGATGTAGTTGACCGACATCGTGCGCACATTGGGCCCGTATATCAACTGGTTGAACTTCGCCATATACTTCACCAAATGCACGTTGCACTCGAGAGACTCGGCGTCAAATGTGTCTCCCAACAGAACCACGGGTCCCTCGGTCGGAAGCGCCACGTCTGTGTCCGTGTAGTCTATGTGCACGGGCATGTTCATGCGGGCGGCCCAGATGATGTCCACCACAAAAATCGTCCACCACAAACGCTTGGTTTTCTCCTCATACACGCGGTGTCTCTGCAACTGGTGCAGGTCGAGGTTTGGCGGCGGCTCCATTCGTCGATGGTAACCGTTGGCCACAGCCGAGCGGAGCGCCACCCCAAAGAAGTTGTAGACTGTGTTGTAACGGTTCAAGTTGCACGCAAAGAGCCCGAGAATCACCAGGCTCTGAATGAACCGGAGATCTGGCTGCTCGTAGCTGAGATGGAACAACTTGGTTGCAATCGAGAAAAAGTCCTTGCCGGGGATTTTGCGTGGCGTGTTCAGCACAAGCGCAGACAACGAGAGGGTGTCTGCCTGTGAGTTCAAGAGCTGCTCAGCAAATGCAAGCAAGGCGAAAAAATGGCAGAGCGGCACGGGCGACATGGCGGGCAACGCGGTTCGGTTTGTTTGGTCACGGAACCCCGCAGACGCGAAGAAACGGTAGATCTCTGCCACAAGCGCGTCGATCTCGTCGCCTTCAACCAAGTAGAATTCCAGCGAGTACGTCTGGCGCACGCGAGCAATCAAGCGGGCACTGTAGAATTGTGCAGGGAGGTGGTGGGCGCAGAGCAACAAGAGCTTATATGGCACAAAATCGTTTTCGGCGTCTGCCACGAGATACGAATCGGCACGAAGGTCCGAGACCACGTCCCTGTTTTGTATTGGCGGCCACGGCAGACCAAAACTATTGGACATGTGGATACCAGTGGGGTTCCGTGAATACACCCCACTGAGGTTCTGTGGATCCACCTCACTTCTATTTTGTGTTTCCACTCCCATTGGATCTTTCATTTCTGGCCCGCGGGCTCTTTGCACTTCCATCTCCGCTGGACTGCCTAGTTTGGGCGTGCCCCCCGGGCCCTGGAGCTTGAGCAAGTCTTCAGTATGCCTCAATTGGGCCTGGAGCTTATGTAGGTCGGACTCCATGATGACGATTTTCCGGTCTCGCGACGGGTAATGACAAAGGTGACCCTTGTCGACCAGTTTGCAGTTTGCACACGCGGGTTTTTCGCCCAGGCACTTGATTTTGCTTGACTTGCATCGCGTGCATGCGTAATGGCCCCGGCCAAACACTTTGAGCGGGGTGGGCGACGCTAAATGCGATTCCAATGGCTTCATAAGGTGTGTGAAGAAAGAAAGGAGTTTGAGAGTGGTTTGAGAGTGGTCTGAAAGTGTGTTTTATATGGTTTGGAAGTGATAAGGCTCCAGATTTCGGGGATCGCACACCTTGAGGTTGTTCGTTAATTTGGCTTTTTGAGCGGCTGGGCAAATTTTCTCGATGATCTTTATTCAGAGACTTTTCAATCTACCCTAGAAGTACTTTTGGAAAGTGCAATATTTGCTAGTGCAGCCTGGTCTCGAGCGCTACTTCCAAATTCAAGATTCTGCAGAATTTTTCGTGATTTTCTCAATTCGGAATCCCTGATGAGTCGACTTATTCACCCTATCTGGGTTGTCGGCTCTCAGTCTGTGACTTCGCTGTGTGACCTTTTGAGCGTTAGGTATCAGTTTTTTAATACAAGACGGGGTTTTTGAAAGGCAGAATTCCAATGTGTCGGTCTTTTATGTAGAGACACGCCGAGTCTTTTATATAGAGACACACCGGGCTCTTTATAATAAATCTTTAACCCTGCTTTCGGGTCCACCAGTGAAGAATTGCCGACGAGAATTAGTTTTCGAATGTATGGGATGTAAGGGATACAATGAATGGAATGGGTATATCGGTTATATCGGCAAGCTCCAATCACGCCCCAATCACTGTGTTCACTTTACCTTCGACAGTAATAGGAATTCGTTGTCTGATCTTCTCGGACTCTTCTCGTCCTTCTTTATCTCCTATCGTATACCTGTCCGCCTGTCTGTTCTCCAGTTCTGTTCTCCAGTTCTGTTCTCCAGTTCTGTTCTCCAGTTTTGTTCTCCAGTTTTGTTCTTTTTAATACCTTTTCCTCCAGCAATGAACACACCAGGCCCTCGGTCTCCGGGACAAAAACGCTGTATTGGTTTGCAGCTCGGCGGCAGAAAAAATCAACGTGTGTAATACACTATAAGCAGTATTTTTTTTCACCAAGAGTATGGCCCCACAGATTAGCAGATAAGCTGTCAGACAGGCGAGTCGCGGGTTTTAGACGGCACGAGCCCGACGATCAACCTGACAATGGCGCAAGACAATATCAGGGAAATATCAGTGAATACCAGGCAATATCAGAATAACACAAATGATCGGAGATATGATAGACTTGGAACAAAGCTTGTGAGGTAGAGTATCGAGCCAGTCTTTAATCAATTGATAAAAGAAATGAATCAAATAATTGCACGCTTGGAAGATTGGACCTTTAGTTTTTTTTTTTTTTTTTTTCTGTAAGCCGGGATCTGTATAATTATGGGAAGAGACGAAGGGCGAAGGGCGGAGGGCGGAGGGCGGAGGGGGAGGCGCAAGATAGGCCCCAGAAACCGGCATTAGGCCCTAGGCTCGAGGCCCCACATCAACAATGCACCGACTCAGCCACCGGCCGCACAAGGAGAGACTGACAATGCCACTTGTAAAGTAGACGGCTACGAGAATAAGAGGTATTATTTTTACGATTGTTTTTTTTTTTATTTTTTATTTTTTTTTTTTATATTTATTTTGATTATTTGATATTATTATGGGCGGTTCTCTTCTTGCTTTTGTTTCTTCTTTCCTTTACTATCTTGATCCGAAAGAAAGAGCAAGAAAGTATTTGTCGCGGTAGATTGGATTCGGACTCTTTGCAGCCTGTGCATGGGCCAAAAACCCAGAGGAAGAAATAGAGATGGTGTTGGGCGGATTTTGTGCGACAATAGAATCTTAGGGCCTGGACCTAGGGCCTAGGGCTGAAGCTCGCGGCTTGCGGCTTGAAAATGAAGCGTGGCCTGCTCCAGTGTGCGAGTGATGTATAAAAGGCGGGGAACGAAACGGTGGAGTATTCATCAAGATAGAAATAAGAAGGAAAAGCTTTTAGTCTAAGCACTTTTGCTTGTGTTGGTTTTTCATTCCTTCTTTGCTTGAAATTTTTTGAGTTTTGTTCATTTTCAATCATTGGCCTGGAAGTGAGCTGGCCTTCTGCAAGATCCAAAAGCGCCAGAAAATCCTTTAGTTGAGGGATATATGCGAATGAAACAAGCCACTAATTTTACACTCATCAAATCTTAAGGTTCTGACAATCTTAATGGTTGGGCCTTTGATGTATCCTTGTGAACTGTCTTCGGTTTTTTTCGTTTTGGTAGCAACGAATACTCTTAGCTGACAACAGCTAAAACAGACCCCCCTCTCTGCTTTCCTGAGTTTTCATACCACTGTGCTTTTTTCACTTAAACCTGAATCTAAGTTTCAGCTACTGGTACTGCTGTCTCTTCTCAATTGATTGTTTTCTAAATGTAATACTCATAGCAAAAAAAAAAAAAAAACCAGGAAAGAAGCCAGAAGGATTTTTCGTTTGGAGCCTGGGTGGTTTGATTTCAGCCTGTACATGTTGCATAGATTGCAGCTTCTGACATGAGTAAGAGCTTGTATAAGAACCCATGGAAACTCAATCGGCCCGATATTTATTCTCAAGATCGAAACATGTTTCTTTACGAGTCTTGCTACGCACAATGACTGCAACTTGCGCGTTCTGCAACTCGTATTGTAAAATTCACTTTGTTTGAAAAAAGCTCAATTCCGCTTGCGCAAGTTTTTTAGCCATTCTTGGGATATTTGCGGAAAAACAAAGGGACTCTTGGCTTTCGAAAAAAGTTTGTGTTCAATCAGCAGTTTTTTGATTCTCTAGCGAGTCCAAAAGATAGACGTGCTTTCTCCTGCGAATTATCAATTTTTTTTTCAAAGTTAGCCCTTACAAGCTTGAACCTGCAAGGCAATAATTTTCACGTTTGCATCCGCTTTTGGGAATGTTCCCAAAGCAACAGTTGACCAAATATTTTTTGCTTTGACGAGAGGAGCTTTTGGAAATCTTGTCGAATAGATATGTTTTTGCTCAAGAAGCGAGCCCCAAAGACTTTCATTTCCTTATTATCTTCGGCCGAGGCTTTAAAAAAAGGGGCTTCCTTGAAATAGACTTTCTAAAATCCCCATTCCTTCTTATTCCGCCTTTTTTTAAACTTCTCCTTTTTCTTTTAATTCCGCTTTACTCTTTTGACCATTCCCCTTTCTCTGCTAAACTGTTTTGCAATTTATTCGCGGAATGTTCAGGCCGTTCTTTCACTTGATCGTGATTTGTTCCATGTTCAACATTGAAAGCATTCCATTCATAGCTTTTGACAACCGTGTATTCATAATTTTCATTCAATAATTTGACTCTGCACCAATTGAAAAAAGATTAAAACCCGAGCACACGAGAGGAACTTTGCAGAAATCGAAATACAAACAGAAACAGACTTGAGAAGGCCCTTTCGATCTGTAATTAGAAACTCTTGTGGATAAACCTCGATACGGCTTGTGAAAAAAAATCGATTGAATTATCAGCAAGTCGTTTGCTTGCGATCATATTTTTCTAGTGAGAAAAGCACGAGATATTGAGTATAGGCTGTTAGACAGCTTTCAGTAACGGTCATAGTTGCATCGAATCAGCGTGACATTGAAAAACCAGCGGTTTCTTCCATTTTTTGACCCAGCGTGTGTGTAAGAAAACACGTTTTAAGATCAGTTTGCAACACTGAGGTTCTTGACAACTGCCATAAAACCCCACGTTACTTGATAGAGAGATCAGAGGCATACAATACCGTTTTCACTTAAGCGTGATGTTCTAGACCAAAAAACGAGACATAAATATAATACATGAATAAAATACACTAAAAAGAACCTAAACCAAAAAGCATCACCAGATGAGCCTCGCCACATAGCCTGGATTGGCTAGCCAGTCCGTCCAAACCGATCAACACTTCATTTTCAACTTACATGCCTGTGAAAGGCCTGAGAAACCCCCCGTTTTAAACACTGAAAACCTCGATTTTCGCCGAGGCCCACGATTTGGCCGTGACAACACAATACGCCGCGCCGTCTGCCGTGGCGGGACTGGCAGCTGTGACCTTGTTGAAACCCAGCAGGTTTGGATCGATCTCACAAGTCAAGCCGTTACACGAGCTCTCGTCGTCGCACGTGATGCGGAGCCCGTAGCTGGGCAAGTCCGAAAACGCCTCGACGTACTTCGGGTTCCAGCCGATCTTCACATACGTGTTCCCGCTGGCGTCGGTGTTGGCACCGGCTACATACGGGGCCCAGTTTCCCACTGGCTTGCTGCTTGTGCCCCACACGCACGCGTCGTCGGAGGACACGCCCAACGGATTCACGTAGTAGTGGGCCGCGGTCGACGCCCAGTAGTCGGCAGAAGGAACCGCCAACGTCTGGGAGGCCTGCCCGCCTATGCTATTTGGAATGAGCATTGCCTCGTTTCCTGGAAGCACAGTCTGACAGAAGGCGACGTTCGAGCCGGCCTTGTTCTGCACAGAGACGGTGTTTGTCCCGTTTACACAAAGAGCCCGGTCAAAGGGCTTCGACACAGACCCGTCGGAATTACAATACAACCCTCCGTTCTGGGACACCGACGCTGCGTATGCAGTCGCACTGGGGTCCCATTGGTTCATGACCTGGCCTGGCGGACAGGCGTAAGGGCAGTAGGACCCCGCGGTGCATTGCTGGTCTGGCGAAAGAGCCCATCCTGCGTTCGACAGCTGTGGGGTGATGGCCACAAGCCCGTCGTTTGAAGGAAAAGAGCAGGTGGTGGATCTTTTGGCGGGGGCCGCGCATGCTGAGGCGAACAAGAGTGCGGCGGATGCGAAAAAAAGCATATTGGAGTAAATTATTGGAGTGAGTGCGAATGGCAAAGAATGGACGCAATGGACGGGAAAGATATGCAAATGTTTTTGGAGAGTTCGCTGATGGACGATTGCACAAAAAAGTTAAAGTGGTTGTTTTTTTCTTAACTCAAGCAGCCAACTTTTGTGATATCTTGAAATGTCAATACCTTGGAAAGTCTGAAATTACTCTGAGTGAGCGACGTGGATCGAGCCGAGCAATTGAGGGCTTGATTGAGATATAAATGAAAGGAAAGTAACGATCAAGAGATCTGCGTTTAATGAAAAAGTATAGTTGAAAACCCTCTGGCTAAGGAAAATGCTGTTCATCTTATATAGCACATTTTATGAGACGAGGTTCTCGTTTTCTCCAATGCAAAACGGTTCCTCGATATTGCACTCGGCAGTGTTGATTTCTCTTTTGCTCTGTCAATATGTAGTCGCCAACGTAAGGATTTGGAAATCTGGCATGGACAGGTGTGCCTCGCAAAGAACACCAACGGTCTGGGCCCTTGCTTTTTTCTCTCGTCAGCGAGTCGAAACCCGTCCATTTCACTTTTTTGTTCGTGTTTTTCGCCATTTCTTCCTGCGGCTGACGCATAAATCGCCGGCGCAGATCTGGATTCAGGTTTTCCGCCGCCAGCATTGCCCCGTATGCTGAAATGCTGCGCAAGCCGCCTAACCGCCGTGCGCCCTTGATCCATGTGTGCAGTGGACGTTTGACAAAAGCAAGCAAATCTCTTTTTTAGTTGTCCGCATGGCAGTTCCAGGCCCCGGTCCGACACATTACTAGTCCAGATCGGGGAATTTGCCCTGTGTGTGCGGTGAACTCACGCGTCAAACGCTCGCTGTACACGCATGTGTGAGGATGCACGCTGCACAGGGGCCAGAGCCCGGATTTACTTGTACTTTTTTTTTTTTTGGAGCTGGCAGCTGAACTTGGCACTCG
Source organism: Metschnikowia noctiluminum (assembly GCA_030578735.1). Taxonomy (NCBI): domain Eukaryota; kingdom Fungi; phylum Ascomycota; class Pichiomycetes; order Serinales; family Metschnikowiaceae; genus Metschnikowia; species Metschnikowia noctiluminum. The sequence continues at coordinate 37,371 of JAKTYO010000067.1, read as the reverse complement.
CTTTTCCAACCTTTGAGCACACTTGGTATGGGTAAGGCAGAGTACCAAGCCAAATGACACAGGCCTTTTTTTTCGTTTCTTGTCTGAGTGTTTGATGACAGCACGCTGTACATATTCTATTGATGTAATTCCTCTTTTTATATTGAACGGGAAAAACCCAACAAAGGTTCCCTTGCAACACCACCTAATCAATCCCAGTGCTATGTGAATAACTGCATATGAATCTGCTTGCAAACTTTCCGAGAATTGTATGAGGAAAAACGGGCCAGGTCCAGTTCCCAAAGTTTCGTTTCTTTTGCTCGGCCTTAGCCCCGAAATTTGTACGACTCGGTGTCGCAGGCCCAGATCTCAGAGTTCCGCACAAGATCAGATCTGGGCCAAAAGGCTAAGCAGTTCCCTTGAGTCGAGACTCTGCTCTTTGACAAAAAGGAGAGTGGCGCGTGCTTACATGCCTCATAATGACCCCTCAGTTTAATCAGCTTGGCAAAGACTATTGTCAGCCATTCTAAGAGGAGATCCGAAGATGTTTTCTTGTTTCCTTGTTTTCATGTTTTCATGTTTTCATGTTTTCATGTTTTCATGTTTTCATGTTTTCATGTTTTCATGTTTTCATGTTTTCTTGTTTCCTTGTTTTCTCGTTTTCTCGCTTTCTTGTTTTCTTGTCTTCAAAGTCTCTTCAGTTGGAAAATTGCCCTGGTTCTATATTCTGCCCGAAAAACCGGGCGTTGGTTGGTCGCTACGGGCTCTTCGAACATTCCGAAAGTGTGCTTGAACACCTCTGCAAATCCAGCTTCGGAAAATCGTTAAGCGAATTCAGAACAGGTCGGCCAGTGCAAGAAGGATTTGTTAAAGAATTTCTTTGGGCTTGCTGAGAAAAGTTTACTTTGTAAAAAAAAAGTTTTTTCCTTTTCACGGCTCTAAACTATCTGAAAGTGCCTACTAAACTTTCGCAGCCCAAGGCCTGTTGCCTGTTGCTAGGCCCAACCATGATCTGTCCTTTTTTTTTTCGCGCCGATCGTATGAAAACTTTTCACTCATACACAGGAAGACTGGGCGTTACGAATATGTGGCAAACTTAACATACCAGAGCGAGAAGTTCTAGACTTTTTTCAGGGGTATTTTTGTTTTCAATGCGAGAAATAGGAGTTGATGTTTCTTGTTCGGGCCCCTCACTTCCTATGTCTTTTCACAATATTTCTCTGAACAATTCCGAGCGAATTGGGGAAGCTAAAATTCGTTGCAGTTCGCGAATCTCAGTTTATCTGTGCTATGATGATGCCTAATTGGTGGATGAAGGTGCCATTTCAGCCCCGGCTCGTGCTTCTTTTGGTAAGTTTCTTTGTGATATATATGGGGGTCTGAATGTCAAAGTCTCGAGTTTGAAAAAAAAAATGGCACCGCTAGAAATTCTGGTCATCACAGTAGTGAACGGTCAGAGTTCGTATCGTCTAAATAAAGAATGTCAATGATAACGATACGAGACTCGTGATTGGCAAAGTTGCAATTTGGCGAGCTGCCACAATTAACCGTTCTGTGGCACTGACACTACCAAATTTGGATCGCAATGTAAGTTTTGAAACGAACCAAGCTAATAATTCATCAATGTTTCCCAAAAGCTGTCAATTAACTGTTGGTATGTGTGAGGCAATACACGGAGATTTAAAGTTTGCAGCAGCGCATGGCTCCAGCCCGTTGATCAATTCCAATTTTGGTAAACCTCATACGATAAATTGTGGTTCACAACTAATGATTTTGGGTAAAGTCGAAGGTTGCTTTTTTCATGTTTTTTTCTCTATATTTTTTTTTTTTTTAAAGATTCATATTTTTTTTCTCTTTATGATTTTTCTTTCTCTATCTTTTTTCTGTATTTTTTTTCCATATTTTTTCTTTCCATATTTTTTCTTTCCATTTATTTTTTCTTTCTATATCTTTTTTCTGTATATTCTTTTTCTATATATTCCGTCTCTATATATATTTATTCCTTATTTTGTTTGATAGGCGATGTTTGTTGACCTCCAAAATCTCATCGGGAACAGTAGATGCTTTTACTTATGACCTGTTTGCACATTTGGAGACCCGAAACTCTTCTTTTTATTTCTTTAACGTTTCAATTGGAATGTTGAAGACGTGAGAGGACAGCCGCGCTGCCGGACTTGGGATTATTACACTGGTTTTTGTATGACAAGTTGAATTTCCCTGAGTTTCATATCACGCGTGGCTTGGTGTTCAGTATTGATGAACGCCTTTTTCTCATACTAGTTTGTATAGCAGAGAATAAATCCAAGCGTGTAAACCGTTCTCTTTGTGAAAAACACCTCAAACTATGCTCATAGATCCGTAGACTATGCTACTTTCTTTCGCTTCTCACCGTGAAGCTGGCATAGTGTTCGGGATATTTGTCACGCTCCCACTGAAATGCATCGACTGCACTTTCGCAATTAAATCTTCGCGAAGGTGACAGCGAGCTACATTATGTGCTCAATTTTTTCTGGTTAGGGTCTTCACAATATCAGAACACAAGCAAAGTACACTGTTTCAAACACCGTCGCAGCGTCTTCAAGTGCTCTTACCAGGTTGCAAATCAGTGACACGTGAAGCCTTTGGCTCAATCCAAGATTTTTTATTGCTTTCCGTTCACTTGAGCGGCCAGGCCTGAGTTTGCGCATTTTATTGCAAATCACAAAGCACGTAATGCTTCACATTTTGAATGACCGACCACGTTGCTTGAACCTGAGCTCTTGTAGCTGTAGCGTTATGCAAAAATTTCTTTTGCGCTCCCTCGCTCACAGCCCCAAAGCACTGCCTACATTTGCGCCAGTGCCTACATTGGCGGCATTGCAACTGGTGCACCGGGACTGGCTATATGCACGACCCGCATCTCATGAGGCATCGGTGCGATGTGTTTCGGTTATGACGTGACGCAGACGCAGACTTCACATAACATCGGTTTTCGCTGCCGCCGTTTCTTTTTCCCTCTACGACGACCGCTTTACATCAGGCGATTGCTTTACACCAGGCGACGGCTCTACTCAAGGGATTGCAGGCATCACTGGCTGATGGATTCCGCAGCCCAAGTGCACCAGAACCTCGTCCACTATAATCTCTGGACCAATGTGGAGACTTTCCGCAAGGATGAGACTTTTTCTGTCCTTCGAGGCCAGCCTCCAAGTAAGTTAGTTGATGATGATCCAGACTCTCAACTCGAGTGGGTGGTTTCTAAGCAAATGCACGACTCGACATGCACGATGAGGGAAATCGAGGGTTGGTTCAATTACATTTCCACCCTTTCTGAGCGTCCTAAGAGAGTCACTTTGGCGGTCATTAACGACGACAGCACGGTAGTGTTTTACTTTGTGCATGATGGCGTCACAGCGCCAAGACAGAATTAGATATCAAGCGGGCTGAATTCATCGAACGAGTCTTTTCAAATTCACTCACAGCGTGCCTTCTCGCCAATAGGTGGCAATTGATGTTTTTGCGCGTTAACCGTGAACCTGATCGCTAGGGTTTCGGCTTCTGAACGGGCTCTCAGCAGTCGAATTTAGAGTCCTGTTGAATATCAGGCAATCGATTCTGCGATTATGAGGTCTGAAGGCCAATATGTCCGCTACCGAAATTCAATTTAGTAAAAGAATGGCTCTGTGTTCTGACCCCGTAGGTCGTCGCGTTCAGCCACTCAAAGAGCCTTGTTGGGATGACTATGGCTAAGTTCCCGGGATTCGAAGTTTTGTATACTCGAGTGTTGTGATGTTCCGCGTTGGTGACTTCAGAAACTATAAATGCAGCATTGCAAAAGGTCGAATACGACTCAAGTGTTGTATCTTACGTCGAGAACTTTGGAAGAGATTGTCACTGACATTGACCAATTGTAGTGTACTTTGTCTCAATGGTAGAAGCACATTTTATAGGGAACCTGCGTGTTGTAAAAAAAGTGATTTCTATTGTTGAAAATCATCCGACAGCGAAATCATTTGTAGTTATCGGATCACATTTGGCTTGATACGTCCTTTCCATAGTGTGGACACTCCAATAATGAAGGCACCCCTTGCCAGAAAAAAACACCCAGTACTGATAGTATTGTCGACAAAAGCACGAAATATAAGCCAGCACCCATCTTGTAGAAATCCTTCTCCAAACTCTATCACTCCACCAACACCACGCTCAATGGCCTGCCAGCAAGCGTGAGCTATCTCCACTTATTCGGCTCTTAAATGCAGACCACAGCGATCCACGACGGCCAGATGCATTTTGGTCTTGGCTCAACTCCGTGCTTGGCCGGCGCCGATCCCTGTTTCTCGTCGAAAGCTTGGACACGGCGTCGTAGCTCGATCTGCGGCGAAGACTCGGCGCTTCTTCCCGGTAGTCAAACGGGTCGAGGAAACTGGACGCTGTGGGTGAGTAAAGCACGTTTTTCATCGCAGAGTCCCCGTCGCTCGTATCTGGAAACAATTTCTCACTGTATAAGTTAGTTGCCGATGATGCTCGGCGCACATCCTCGCGTGCATTTTCGCCCCCAGAAGTGTTGAGATACAAGTACATAAGCAGCTCCATGTTGGCCAAAAACGCCACTAGTTCGGGCTGTGTGATAAGGCCGGGCCCGAATTTGAAGCGCTCGTAGTCCGAGACCACGTCTCGCACGATGGAGGCCAGGTCCGGGTCGAAAAGCCCTTCTTCATCGAGCTCCTCGGCCATGGCGAGCATTACCTCACGGAAAGTGTAGTTTCTCGGGATGGTGAAGTTGCCGGCAAAAAGCCCGTCGGTCTTGATCTTGAGGCCTATGCTGTTGATCACATCCTGGAACACACACTCGTCCGGAAGCCCAGAAACTTCGTCTTGGAAACCTAGTTCCACGTTACGCTGCTGTATGTACTTGGGCGGCGCCATTCCAGGGTACTCGAAGCTCTCCGACTCGTTATAGAGCGGGCCCGCACGGACCTTGATGTCGCCCACGCATCTGCATAGGTTTTGGATGATGAAATGCCGTGTTTTCTTGCGCAAATCGTGTTTTTCCAAAGGAAGATACACCGACTTCAGCGGGATCTGGTTGACCAGCACTCGGCTGCGGATCAACCGCGAGAAGTAGTACACGACCGACAAAAACAAGAAAAACGCGTTGGACACAATGATGATAAAGAGTTTAACGCCCATGCTCGGGGTCCCTTTTGTTTGGATTATCACATCCACAGGAGTGACCACCACGAGTCCAAGGGTGAACAACATGAGAATCACAAGCGAAAACGAGTAGAGCCACTCAAGAACACGTCTGGAGAACTCCGCTGCTAGATTTTGCGGGAGATATTTGTGGAAATGTGGTTTTGCTTCTGGAGTATGCCCAGCTTCTTTATTGGCAGCAGCAGTGTCACTGAGGTCGCTTGTAGTGCGGTTCATGATACATATTGAGGTACTTTCAAGGTGTGAGAATCGTATGAGACTATGAGAAATACCAACTTTATGGGGTTTGGGGCGTCCTTGATAGCGTTAAATAAATTTTGAATGGCTGAGTTGGAACTTCTAAGGCCTGCCCAGAGCCACATGAGAATCAACGCGCATGCTCGTGAGGCAAATGGCCAGGTGCGAAAAAGTAAAACATATTTGAGTTGCAAAAAGAGATTATAAATAAGAAGAAAATCTTTAGGAAGTATATGCTGAAGTTTGAGTCCACATAAAAACTCAGAGAGAGTATTAGATGAATAGCCCCCCTGGCCTTAGAAAAAAAATGGTCTTCGTTTGAGAACAAGGCATATCAAAATGAACACCTGGTGACTCTTTGGAGCATATGATCTGACATCAATTTCAATCCTTGAAAAATATGATATTGAGTCATTCTGGCCATTGCTGTGGCGGAGTTCACTGCTCCGATTATAGCCAGGGCCAGATTTCTTCTTCTTTTCCTTTTGGCATTGTGATTTCATGCGTTGAGTAGCTTTATTCTCCTCTCTCATTCTTCGTCTGATCTAAAGGAGTTGACTTCTCAGAGATATGAGCTGACCACGCGAGATAACAATCAAGTTCAACCTTTTCGTTTTTCGAATAAATCTCAATTTCGAACATCTTGCCTTGAATCAGACGGGCTCACCATGATGTGGCCGAGCTTTCAATGTCAACTTTCATGGGCTAGCCACCCACAATAACATTCATGTGACTCGAACTTAAACGAACGAGTCTCGATGTAATTAGTATGCCAAGCTACTACCGCACATTCAAAGAAGGCATGTGGGATTCATAATCAGGATCAGTCTTTTCTCAGCAAAGAAGTGCTGTGTCGATGGTTCAGAATCGGTGTCCACGGATCTAATCTGGCCCATCAAGCTATGTCACGACTCGACAATGCCCTCCTTCACATTCATGACACCATCTTTCACAATCATGACGCCATCTTTCACAATCAAAACACCATCACTTGACCCTTCCTCAGAATCTAGTACAAGACACAAGCCTAGATTTCGCTTCCAGAACTTTCCTTGTCTGCTTTTGGGCTCCCCTTACCGCCTTCACACTATGACTAACTAACTTTTCTGGTTCCTTGATGATCTTCCCCCGCCTTTGGTGGCGCCCCCTTGACCCAGCAGGCTAGCCGCCTTGGACGAGTTTCCTAGACTTTGGCCATACTGGGCCCCGCCTTGCTGCATCATGAGTTTCTTCCTCTCTTCATATTGCATTTTCGATAGCGTCTGAGTCTCCGGGTCTTTAGAAGAAACGCCCGCCGCTTGCGCTGTCGGGTGGGCCGCCAGATGAGTTGCCAGATGAGCTGCCATTCTCTGCCTCGAAAGCTGAGCCTGCCGAGCCTGTACACTCTGCTGATTGGCCGACGACAATTCGCCTGCGCTGGCTGGACGGCCTGCTTGTTGCTCAAGCTTCATCTGCTGCTGGTGTTGGAGGTTTGCTAAATACAGCGCGGCAAGTTTTGTCACCTGGTCTTTCGTCAAGTTAGGATTTTTCTGCTGAATGGAGCTGATGATGGCCGACACTTGTGCGGGTGGGAACTGGATCCGGCCACGGGCCGTTGCAGAAGACGCAGCAACTCGTTTTTGGCCGCTGGCGCCAGGTCCCACTCCACCGACAACACCATTTGCGTTTGCTGGCCCTCCCTGCATCTGAGTCAGGCTCCCTGGTACCAATTTTCGAGCTAGAGGATTTGGGGACGGAGGCACCGTGTTGCCTTGCTCTCCCATGTGACCGGAGCTGCCCTGCTGCTGCTGCTGCTGCTGTGTTGCTGTTGCTGAACAAGACGCCTTTGTTTCTGGATCTGGAGAAGGCGCTGGATTTGCTCAACGGACAAAGGCGTGCCGTTTGGAGTGGTGGGCCGCTTGAAGCCCGGAGGAGCAGCTTTCTGTGCGTTTGGGCTCTGCATGGATGCCCCGGCCAGTTGCTGCGAGACGGGCCTTCCAGCTTGTGGCCCTTGCATCCCCGGACTGACCCCTGGACCTTGTAGGCGTCTCTGAGGAGTCCCGGAAACATCTGTTGGGCCCTCGGCACCCGAGGAAACACTTGAGCGTGCTGGCTCCGGCAGGCCCTTCTGGCCCTTGACCGCCGCCATCATTTTGGACCGCGTGGCCTGCTGGTGGATGAAAGCCTCCTGCATGGACTTGTCCCTGTCAAACTTGAGCTTCGAGAGCTCTGCGGGGCTTGGGATCTTGTCTGCTGCGCGCTTTGTGGTCGCAACGCCGTTCATCCCGTGGCCTCCGTTCATGCCGTTACCTCCGTTCATCCCATTGCCTCCATTGCCTCCGTTGCTTACGTTCGATCCATTCTTTGGTCCCCCGGAAGCCGACGAGGAGCCAGAAGAGGACGGAGCAGATGGTACAAGGCCTGAAGAGCCAGGACCCGAGGAACTGGGACCTGCAGGACCAGGACCAGAAGGACCGGGACCAGAAGGACCGGGACCAGAAGGACCGGGACCAGAAGGACCGGGACCAGAAGAGGGAACTCCGAAGTGACCTGATGAATTAGTCCCTGGAGCAGGCAACTTCGCCGCGGGAATATCCGGCAGTGCCGTGTTTTTGCGAGCATTGGCCTTAGCCGCCACCGTTTCACGTTTTCGCATGGTTTTGCGCATGGCGTCAAACATCGACGCCCACCGGAGCCGCCGGTGGCCCCGCTGAATGCTTTCGTTGCCCACTCCAAGAGGCGAAATGCGCCGTTTGGTTGTCAGCTGCGCCTTGTGTGCATGCTCGAGCCACTGCTGCGCCAGGTACGCATTCAAGCCCTTCATATCGGAGAACTGGAACTTCTCGTTCAACTGCACGTACCTCTCGAAACACTGCCACGGAGTCCGGCGCTCGATGTTCGACTCGTAGCGGCGCAACGTGGCCACGGGGCACTGGAGACTCTCGGAAATCAAGTCCCAGTTGAAGCAGTACTCGGCCACATAATGAATAAGTAACTTGTCGTCTTGCGGAAGCCAGATCGTGGGTGAGCGAAACTCGATGTTTTTTATGAGCGGTGGTTTGGGTGGCCGCAAAAAGTTGAGGCGCCGGTGTGACTGGACGCCAAATAGCCCCTTTTGGAACTCAGGGAGGCCCTTGGGCTGTGCTTTGCGCGAGTTGCGTAACACGATCTTGTGCCATTCGTCATCACTCTCCATTGGATGGAGCATCCGAGAAACAGGGACAATCGTCGACTCGCCCGTTGGTACGGGTTTTGTAGATTCGGGAGAGTGCTCTTCGTCAAAGGCTGTGAACTTGGGAAGGTTGCGGAGAATCGAACTGTCGATTTTCTTAAGTGAACATAAATCGACATGCGCTTTGAACGGGCTTCTGTTTTTCAAGTCGATCCCTAAATCTGCGATTTGCTGCGGCAGCCATTCGGGTAAGGCTGGCGGCACAATCTCGGTTGACGGGTCGGGCCTCTCGAGCAATTTGCTGATATCTATGGTGTCAGGCTCAAGATCTGTTTCCGAGATCGAGGGCGACTCATAATCTGCAGGGTTTTCCATTACAATATCCTCCGCAGCACCGATCGTGTCTGTACTTTTTGTTGGCTGCAAATCCTCTTTGGCTTGAGGTGAAAGTGCCCCTTTAGCGTCACTTCCCATGAGATACTCAATTGGCTTTCTTCTCACACAAACAGCACGCCCATATGTCCAGAAATCTTGCACGGCCTGTGCCATAGTGACACAGCAGAGCTTCTTGTATTTTGCCGACTCACGAAAATCGGTCGCCATCCACTTGCCTTCCTGGAGGAGATAGTCCCACGTATGAAGACGGGACTTTTTGTTTCTCTTAGCATAAACAAATGGGTCGTAGTACCGAATCGGCTGCCGCAACGACCATTTTCGCAGCCGCTTGAGCTCCTCGATTCTTGAGAACAACACGGCAACTTTCCCCTCCAAGATAGCCAGCTCGAAATTCTCGGTCATAAGCGTTTTGTTTGTCCCTGGCAAGAGCTTGGTTAAGGGCAACGTTTGTGTCAAGTAATACAACTCGGCCAAGGAAAGAACGTTGTGGTTTGTCGTGGGGATGCTTTCCAAAAGCGACACGACGTCGACTTCGGCCAAGTTCTTATGGAGATACGCATTTGTTTCCTTTTCTAGTGACGCAATTTGAGATTGTAGATTCTTGGAAATTGGCTTCGTGGCAGACGTTGGTGCCGGCACAGGGATCATTCGCTTGGGATGATCTGAAGACGCTTTTTTCTGAATTTTTCTGGGCCTTTCAGGAGCACTTTCAGGAGCACTTTCGGGAGCTATTTCAGCGGATCTTTTACGTGTTTGGCTTGGTTCCTCATCCCCATGGTAGTATTTCCTCGTAGCCGCGGCCAAATTGAGTTTCAGCTGTTCCAAATCTTTGAACGAGATATTTTTACGCGACTCTAGGTCTGCGTTATCCAAAATATTGGATGTGATGTGCTTTCCATCCTCGTTTAGCTTTTCAGAGAAACTGAAAGATGAGAACGGCTTGAGTGGATTTGACCATATAAACTCGAGCTCCTGGAGCTTTAGAGCATAGCTTGTGAAGATCCTGTCTTTTTCAGAAGACATTGGTGATCTAAAAAAAGACTTCCAAGAGCGAAAATAGAGGTGTGGGGCAACTTCTGAAGTACTTAAATCTGCATGTTTCTCCATGTTGTTAAAGGTCAAGTGCACAATGTCTGAGGCACGTGACATAAGCGTGACTTCCACGTGAATCACACGTGACCAGTTTAGGCACCAGTACAAGAGATCATCAACTAAAATTCCCTGAGTGTGAGAAAATGAATTTTCGTGACTGATATATTGAATCACTTCTTTGATCTTGCTCCCGAATGGATGTGCTCGGAATTTCTGATATGTTTGTAGAAATCAAAGGTTTCCAGATATACGGGATATTAAGTATGTGAAGCGCAAAGAATTATTGCATTTCCTGCTGGCAAGAAATTGATGAGATTTTAAAAAACTATTTGCCGTGTTTGGCGATACTCCTACCAGAGACTTCGGATTTCAGTGCATGAGATCAAAGAACACATTTGGTTTGCAGTCAAAATTGAAACTTTGAGAACGGACAGAATAAACGACATAATCCCTCATTCACAACTTTAGCAAACGAGAACTTTTCGCAGTCTGTCTCTTGGGAGTGGGTCCCGAAAGCACGATTCCGCATCTTTGTCAAAACTTGTCATGACTTTTCGTGATTTCACATATATACAAAGTACTAAGTGTTCTATAGATCAGTTTCTTAATTGTCTAAAAGCACATCAAAAAAGTCTTGGTAGCCCTCGATGCTGATTTATCCCAAGAGTACACCTCCAATAAGCAGTAATGAGGTAATGTGTTTTTCGATTATGACGGAGAATCTCTTGACTTAACCTTTCTCTTCTATAAACAAGCTTGTTTTGAAAAATCGCTGGCCAGCAGGTAATAGTTATTAATTAAGGGCTAGCCGCAAGGTTTGGACATGAACTATATTTTGAAATTTTGCACAAATGGATCTCTGTAGTTCAAGCAGCCTGAATACTTTTTCGATGCAGTCAGATCCATTATAATTGTCTAAATGTTGGATTAAGATAGCAGTGACTCAAACTTTCTTGCTGAATCCGAAGTATTTTTGTTCTAGAGCTCGTGTTGTCTCTTCTTTCTCCCACAATCAGATTCTAGAATTGCGCTTATTGACCTGCGATCAGTGTCCTATTCAGACGAAGAGTATTCCAATTTATTCCCATAAATGTACTCTTTGATCGACCACATTGTAGCATCAAGCCCGAAGACCTCGGCAAACAATCCCCCCTCGGCCCTTTTGTTTTCCTAAAAGCTTCTTCAGCTACTTCTTGTTAGTATCTGAAACAAGTACACCTTTCGCAGATCAGAAATCAATGAAAAAGAGATCTATGTGGCTGGTCGTTTCCGCAACCAACATATCTTGAACCGAGCTGTGTAACGAAGCCTCAATTTAGCTCGGGTCTGAAGTGATTGAGATAAGACAAATCAAGAGGCGAGCGAAGACGTTCACTGTGAGTGTCCAAAAGGCTAAAAACACTTGAATCTGACCCAATGTTTATAGCTGGCGAAAGAGAAACAAAACAATCCTTGGACTTCTCATGACTGCCAAAAAAAAAAAAGAGCTTCAAGTCAAGTCTTCTTCTCTACTTAGAGTCTTCAAACTACATACCCTTGAACTAGACCCGACAACAACACTATGCCCATATACTTTCCGCATATCTACAGACCCACAGTTTATACACAATAATCATTATGCTATATCAACCAAAATTAAAAAGTCATGGCACGTCGTAAGTAAACGAAAACCACTCGCAATAGACCAGCAGGGCACGCGATCTAGAGCTCATGCAATTAAAACACCCAAACAGGCCCGTGTCAGCGGGCACAAATAATATTACACCCGATTTTACAACTCGGTGTTGTCCAAGAAGAAGTAGTTACCCGCCAGCTTCTGTTCCTTGTCCATCTGGGAGTCCTTCTTGTTGATTCTTGGTCTGAACGAGTTGGGGTCTCTTCTGAAAGTGACGTTCAAGTTCTTCAAGAACCGGTTGCATCCGGTCAACAAGGACTCGGGTGCCCTGGCCACGGCGTTCTGAGAAGGCTGGCCCTCAAACACAATGACACGGTCGGCCAAGTATGTGGCCATCATGAAGTCGTGCTCCACAATGAACGCGGTCTTCTTCGAGTGCAAGATGAATCTTCTGATCACCTTCGAACAGATGATACGCTGCTCGGAGTCCAAGTACGCGGAAGGCTCGTCGATCAAGTAGATGTCTGCAGGAATACCCAACGCCAACACAAGCGCCACTCTTTGCAACTCACCTCCAGACAACACCTGGACCTCCTGGTCGATGATGTTGTCGATGCTCAAAGGCTTGACAACGTCACTCTGGAACTGTGGGTTCAAGAACGCGCCCTTGATCTTCTTGAAGAACAACTGGCGCACGGTTCCGGGGAACTTGGGGGCGATTTTCTGCGGCTTCATCGAGATGTTCAACTTGGGCACCTCCTTGCCGTTGTCGGCGGCCAAAGCCCCGGCCAAAATCTTACAGAAGGTCGTCTTTCCGGTTCCGTTCTCTCCAAACATCACCAAGATCTCCGAGTTGGTGAAGTCACCTTTCTCGACGGTCAACTTGAAGTCGCCCTGGGTCTTCGTCAACGAAGGGTACTGCATGGCCGACGAGTGGTCCAAGATCAAGCCATCGGCGGCGTCGGCCAATCTGAACTGCAAGGACTCGTCCCTGAATCTCATGTTTTCCGTGGGGATGAAACCATCCAAGAAAATGTTGATGCCTTCTCTGACAGAAGAGGGCAAAGTGACCACTCCGTATACTGAGGGCGCTCCGTACAAGATACACACAAAGTCCGACAAGTAGTCCAACACCGACAAGTCGTGCTCGACACAGATCACGTAGGTGGTGGGGTCCAACAACGAGCGGATCAACTCGGCCGCGTGCAATCTCTGCTTGACGTCCAAGTACGACGAAGGCTCGTCGAACATGTAGACGTTGGCCTTCTGGATCGACGTCATGCCCAACGCAAACCGCTGCAACTCTCCTCCAGACAACTGCGACACGTCTCTGTTCATCACGTGCTTCAACTCCAAGAGCTTGGTCACATACTCAAACAGCTCAGGGCGCTGGTTCTTGGCCTTCAAGATCCCGGCAACGTCCTTCACTGCGGCCTTGGCCAACGCACGGGGGATGTTGTCGACATACTGCGGCTTGATGATCGCCAGGATGTTGTCCTCCAAGACCTTCAAGAAGTAGTTCTGCAACTCGGAGCCACGGAAGTACTTCAAGATGTCTTCCCAGTCGGGAGGGTCGTCGTAACGGCCCAAATTGGGCTTTTGCTTTCCGGCCAAGATCTTCAATGCGGTCGACTTACCAATACCGTTCGTGCCGACCAATCCCAAGACTTGCCCGGGTCTGGGCGTGGGCAAACGGTGCAACTTGAACGAGTTGGCCGAGTACCGGTGCGTGGTCTCAGCCTCCAAGTTCGTGGGCAAGTTGATGATGTTGATGGCGTCAAACGGGCATTTTTTCACACAGATTCCGCATCCCACGCACAAGGTCTCGGAAATGAACGCAATCTTGCTGGCGGGCGTGACCTCAATACAGAGCTTTCCTGTCTTGACTACGGGACACGACTTGCGGCATTCTTGCTTACATTTCTTGGGCTTGCACTTGTCCGCAGACACAATGGCAATTCTCGTACCTTTCGACGACGGGGCGTTTTTGTTGGTGCCTTTTCCTCTGCCACTCATGATGTCAACAGTACTTTTCAGGCCAAGAAATGGGGGTGTGAAGTGAATTCTTGGTCTCAGCCTGGTCTTTTTTCTGTCTTCAATTTTGCAAAAAAAAAATGAACTTATCCTGCACCCTGCGCGGCGTCTCGCGGTGCCTGCTGTGTTGCTGGTTGCGTATGGCCCACGAGCGATGCCAATGTCGCGGCCACGGTAGTTTATTCAGTGCTGACATATACGTGGAATGTGGGTCTCAGCGTATATTTCAGCACATGACTAACGCTTACTTTTCATTGGCCCATTTGACGGAGTCGTCTTTTCACCAGACATAATAAGGTTGAGTGGAGTTGCTCAATGTCTTGGATGTGGAAGTGCCGGCACAGAAAATGCTTAGTTATAATTTTTTTTTTTTTCAGGGGGCCCAATGAAAAACTTTGATTGCATTTTTGTTCTGGAGTGATAGCGACCGATTTCCACTTTGAGCCACATCTTTTTTGTCTTGACTTGACAGTAATTTGTCAATCAAGCAGGGCGTATGGAATCATTCCAGTGTCCGCCCAAGGCGCCTCGCAGTCGCGATTTTTTTTATGTAACCATGTTAAATAAATGGATGCGCTTTGGCCTCTTCAGTGTGGCCCATTTTAAGAACAAGAATATATATACTTCGAGAGGACTGCTAGACCGGAATGTAACGCGGAAAACGTGCCTTAATTGTGACTTTTTTTTTTGCTCTACAGTTGTTTCATCATGTCCTTTTTTTTTTTTTTTTTAAAGTTTCATCGTTT
>JAKTYO010000067.1:0-22908 GCA_030578735.1 Metschnikowia noctiluminum | reverse complement strand
ATACATCTGCTACTCCCAAAGCTTCCCCAGGACTGTTACCCCCCATGAAAGCCTCTACTCAGAGTGACATCAACCTCTCGTATCGTGTGATGTCATCGCCCCATCGGATGTGAACTCCGAAGGGCTGTAACCATGTTAAATAAATGGATGCGCTTTGGCCTCTTCAGTGTGGCCCATTTTAAGAACAATAATATATACACTTCGAGACGACTGCTAGACCGGAATGTAACGTGGAAAACGTGCCTTATTTGCGAAATTTTAAGGCTGCTCTCCAGTTATTTCATCATGTCCGGTTTTTTTTTTTTTTTTAAAAGATTCATCGTATTATAGGGCTTTCCAGTGATTTTCAAATTTACACGTGGCTTTCTTTGGTACTGGATATTTTAAGTATTGCCCCAAAACCTCGGGAAAAGAATAAACCCTTCTGAAGTCGAGAAAAGTCCCAAGAGTCCCGTCTTTTCTACCATATATAAAAAGACAGACTCAGAGAGCAAAATAATTTTGCCTCAAAAAAAAGATTTCTCTGTGGGTGTTACATTTTCATAAAGCTGGTACCAACCATTGCATATTTCACCTGGGAGAAGGCCTTCCAAGCTACCACTGCGAACCGCAGCAGACCACGATAAATGGCCCCGATCAATGTGGGGCTTTTTTTAGCAACGTTATTGATGAAAATTTCCAAAAGTAGTCTTGGGCCAAAAAGCTTTAATTGATTTGACCCGACAAAAGACTACCCCAAATGTAAGGGTGGGGATAGTAGACAAGTATGTTTGAGTAGCTATCCTCCTTATGTGAGGAGACGAGCACAAGATTCCGAAGAAAATTGAAGCCATCTGAAGAAACCTGAAGCAATTTGCAAAAACCTGAAGCAATTTGCAGGAGCTTGAAACAATCTAAAGAGAATGGAAGGAAACTGAAGAGATCAAAAAAAAAAACTCCATGTTTGTGAAAGGAATCTGAAGAAAATTGAAGGAATCTAAAGTAAATAGAAGAAATGTAAAGCTATCTTTGGCAAAAGTATCGAACCTCTCGCATTGAATAATGCTCGTTGCGTCATGAGTGAGCCGTGTATTCTAAGATGAAACAATTATCTTCTCAACTACAATGCTCATCAAATGATAAAACCGAGAAATGAAAGAAAAAAGCGGCAAGACTGAATTTCTTTATTTTTGAGAAAACACATTTTTTTTTGGCTTATATTAATTATTTCCCAAAACATTCCACGATACCCGGCCAAATCCTTTTGCTTCCCATAGTCCTGGACCTAAAAAAAAAATAACACGATGTCGTGCGCAAATCAAATTTAGGGGTGGGCGCGCCTGACCCGGCGCAAAAATCTTGTTTCGACCCTTACTCCTTCTCCTTGTTAAAGTCCCCTTTTAACAAAAGGTTTGCTTACGCCACTGAAAAGCTCAAAAAATGACATAATCAGAACCAGTCAAATGCGCTCCAGTGTACTGGGGCTTGATTCGATCAATCTCCTCCTGAACATTTCTTGCACGGGCTGACGGCTGCCGTGCCTGGCGTCTAACTTAAGTCAGCCACATGTTGTCTAATGGCTTGTCACTCTCACGACCTCTTTCGCCACAGAAAAGGGCTAGAAACCACATACCTTATCAGACCTTGCCCTTTTTGCTTTCTGAAAGTGAGAAGGCCCGGCTCAGAGCGCATTGTTCCGAGACCGACACATACCCAACTTGATATCCTGGGCCTTGGTGCTTGCATTGGACTGCAAATTGCTGACATTATCGAGAATTACAGAAGACTATAGTTGACCTCGTGAAATCAAATGCGTGCGAGTGTGTCAAGCTGGTAATATGGCGAGGTGTATGTCTGTGACCCGGCAAATCCGGGGGCCTTTCTAGCTTGCAACGGATAAGTGATCTTGTGGTTGTGATTAGGGTCAGACGCGTCTGAACTAATCAGTTTTCTCGACTTGACGAGTCCACAATTCCTGCTTTCGTCAAACCACACCTTATATCCCTCTAATGGTATTGATTGTGTGTCCACATATCAGAAGAACCTGAATAAAAGACGCGTCTGGGGTCGGAGTCTGACGCCCTTTTATCGAGTCACATGGTGATCTGTTTCAACACTATCCAATAAAGGATCTCGATGCCGCCAGGTGTTCATTCGCACGAGTGCATGTGAAGGTATGAGCAACAGGGGCTTACAGATGGCTCACGGAAAGCCCTTGCCGATGAAGAAGTGATGAGTCCCGAAGCAACTGGAAACTTGACATTTTCACAGCCACATGGCGAAATGCTCCATGAATCCACTTTGTGTAACTAATAAACATTCCTAACGCTTAGAAAATGCGTATTGTAGCAGCGCCCGTCCCGCCCAATCGGGCCACGAACGTGTTGTGCTCAAAACAGCCCGGTCGCTCGCATAAATTTTTTTCCCTACCCAATTTTTCCCGTCGGTCCTCATACCCAAACAAACACAGGTTATAGGAGTTCCACGAGCCATAGGCGAAATTTTTTTTTTTTTTGGCTCATCTTCGAAATTCGGCCTCCTATTCTTCAAGAGAAGTCCAAACAGGCCTATCGTCTTAAATCAGATAATCCAGGTTTCGGAATTCGGGTCAGGAATATCGGCAAATCTCAATTGAAAACTCGCCGGCTGTTTTCTCATAAGGCGTGTGTTTTGACTCCACTTCCAGCCAACAAGAAAGGTGGGAACTAAAAATCGGAGGTGGTGAAAAGATCTCGATATTTTGATAAAAAAACCAAAAAGTTTTTCTTCCTTTGCCGTGAAAATCACGTCCTACAAACGTGACTACAGTGTTATTTCAGCTTGGTTCGAGTCCCTTCTAAGCATCTTTCAAGCTGATTTGAATACTTCTAGAGCATTTTTCCAAATACCTGAAATCTCTTCCGAGTACGTTTAAGCATTCCCAGCACTTGAAGCAAATTTACTGTAAGTGTTCGGCTCTCACATCTATTTGTCTCTGCAGTTGGAAAGACACACCGAAACAGGTACAAGAAAGCCACAGGTTCTCGAAACATAGCCGATTAAGGTTTTCCTTCATTCCCCCCTGAATTAAGTGAGCTCATTGATTCACACTAAAACCTCTAAACATGGTGAAATTGGACGACGAAATCGAGGCCAACCCTGAATTGTACGGTCTCCGTCGATCCGCAAGAGAACGAAAAGTGGCCCAGTTTGCCGAGGAGCTGGACGAAGAGCCTCAACCCCGGAAACGGAAACTGCGGCCCGCTGCAGACGAGTACGACGACTCGGCCGCGTTTGACGACGATGACGACGACGAAAACGACGAAAACGACGACGAGGACGCCGATTTCGGCAGCCGTTCTCGCGCCAGGTCTCACAGCTCACGCACAAACCCCCGCAAGAAACTGCGCACGGCGAAAGGGTCCAGCAGATCCAGTAGGCCGAGCGCCAGGCAGTCCCGAACAGCCGCTGACGCGTCCAAGGGCCCGCTGGAGTTACGGTTCTCCACCCGAAACAGTGCTACCGTGAACTACGCGGTCGACTTTGACGACGAGGCGGAGTTTATGGAGAGCGAGGACGAGGCCGAGGACGAAGACAGCCGCCAGAACGACTATTACTACTACGAGCAGGCGATGCAGGAGGAGCCGCTGGCGGGCATTGACGCCGTGATGGACCACAAACTCAACCCGGAGAATGCCGAGGTCACGCGCGAGCCGAAGTTGGATTTCCTTTTCCGGATCAAGTGGCTGGACAAGTCACACTTGCACAACACGTGGGAGCCGTACCTGGCGTTAAAGGACACGCGGGGCTTCCGGCGTGTCGACAACTACATCAAGCAGTACATAGTGGCGGACCAGGAGATCCGCGCGGACCCGCTCACGACCAACGAGGAGATCGAGGCCATGGACATTGAGCGAGAGCGGCGGCGCGACGAGCAGGACGAGTACACGCACGCGGAGCGGATCGTCGATAGCGACCGGGTGGAAATGGACGACGGCACGTCGCAACTCCAGTACTTTGTGAAGTGGAAGCGGCTCTACTACGACGAGTGTTCGTGGGAAGACGCGGCAGTGATTGCGAAAAGCGCGCCGGACCAGGTCGCCAAGTACCAGCAGCGGCTCCAGCTGAAGATCCTCCCGAACCTCTCGGCTAACTACCCGAGCACACAACGGCCGCGGTTCGAGAAGTTGAGCAAGCAGCCGCAGTTCATCAAGAACGGCGAGTTGCGTGATTTCCAGTTGACCGGGTTGAACTGGATGGCGTTTCTCTGGCTGCGCAACGAAAACGGAATTCTTGCCGACGAAATGGGACTCGGCAAAACCGTCCAGACCGTGGCGTTTTTGTCGTGGTTGATCTACGCGCGCCGCCAGAACGGGCCCCACTTGGTGGTGGTCCCCTTGAGTACGATCCCGGCGTGGCAGGAGACCTTCGAGAAATGGTCGCCCGACGTCAACTGCATCTACTACTTGGGCAACACCGAGGCCCGGCGCACGATCCGCGACTACGAGTTCTACGGGTCGAACCGCAAGCCCAAGTTCAACATCTTGTTGACCACATACGAGTATATCTTGAAGGACCGCGCGGAGCTCGGCGCGTTCAAGTGGCAGTTTTTGGCCGTGGACGAGGCGCACCGCTTGAAGAACGCCGAGCTGTCGCTCTACGAGTCGTTGCGGCTGTTCAAGGTCGCCAACCGGCTCTTGATCACAGGCACGCCGTTGCAGAACAACATCAAGGAGTTGGCCGCATTGTGCGACTTCTTGACGCCCGGCCGCTTTTCCATCGACCAGGAAATCGACTTCGATGCCCCGGACGATAACCAGGAGGAGTACATCCAGCATTTGCAGCAGAGCATCAAGCCCTACATCTTGCGCCGGTTGAAGAAAGACGTGGAGAAGTCTCTCCCGCTGAAATCGGAGCGTATCTTGCGTGTCGAGTTGTCCGACCTCCAGACCGAGTACTACCGGAATATCATCACCAAGAACTACGCTGCGTTGAACCTGGGCGTCAAGGGCTCGCAGATCTCGCTTCTCAATGTCATGAGCGAGTTGAAAAAGGCCTCGAACCACCCGTACTTATTCGACGGCGCCGAGGACCGCCTCTTGGCAAAGGCCGGCTCGGCCTCAAGAGACACGATCTTGAAAGGGCTCATCATGTCCTCTGGGAAAATGGTGCTTTTGGAGCAGCTCTTGACAAGGTTGAAAAAAGAGGGCCATCGCGTGTTGATCTTCTCTCAGATGGTGCGGATCCTAGATATCTTGGGCGACTATCTCTCGATCAAAGGATACCAGTTCCAGCGGTTGGATGGTGGGATTCCGTCGTCCCAGAGAAAAATCTCCATTGACCACTTCAACGCGCCTGACCTGCGAGACTTTGTCTTTCTTCTTTCCACAAGGGCCGGGGGTTTGGGAATCAACTTGATGACGGCTGATACCGTGATTATCTTTGACTCCGACTGGAATCCGCAAGCAGATTTGCAAGCCATGGCCCGTGCCCATAGAATCGGCCAGACCAGACACGTTTCTGTCTACAGATTTGTTTCTAAAGACACCGTGGAAGAGGAGATTTTAGAGAGGGCGCGGAAAAAGATGATTCTCGAGTATGCCATCATTTCCCTTGGTATGTCTGACGCCGGCTCGCTGAAAAAGAACAAAAACGAACCTTCATCCAGCGAGTTGTCGCAGATCTTGAAGTTCGGTGCAGCCAACATGTTTGCCGCCTCCGACAACCAGAAGAAATTGGAGGACTTGAATTTGGACGAAGTGCTCAGCAGGGCCGAAGATCATGTGACGACGCCGGACCTTGGCGAGTCGAACTTGGGATCCGAGGAGTTCTTGAAGCAGTTTGAGGTCACGGACTACAAGGCCGATGTCGAGTGGGACGATATCATTCCACAAGACGAGTTGGCTAAGCTCAAAGAAGAGGAGAAAAAGCGTGCCGAGGAAACTTATCTTAATGACCAGATCGCCATCTACTCCAGAAGAAGAGTTGCAGCCAAGAAGCTTCAGGGCGGGACTCCAGACACCTCGGGATTGGACGACGACGACGAGGAAGAAGGCGGCAGGAGAAAAGCGGCAAAAAAGAAGGCAGAAGAGCACCATGAGTTGTCCGAAAGAGAGATCAGAGGCATCTACCGTGCTATATTGAGAATTGGTGATTTGGGCGGGAAGTGGAATCAGCTTGTTGAAGATGGTAGCATCTCGAACAAGAACCCTGTCTTGATCAAGCACGCGTACAATGAGATCATCAACATGTCGAAGAAATTGGTGAAAGAGGAAGACGCCAGAAGAGGCGAGGCACTTGCGGAGTTGGAACGCAAGGCCAAACTCCCCAGTGCCGATGGGCAAAGTGCCACTGCGCTTTGGTTGGCCAAGAAAAAAGAGAAGAAGGCGGTGTTGTTCGAATACCAGGGCGTGAAAAACATCAACGCCGAGTTGGTGTTGACGCGTCCACCCGATATGAAGCTCTTGGACTCTTTGATTCCTGCTGAAAAGCCGCAAACGTTCACATTACCAAAACCGGTCAAGCAGGTCCTGAGCTGGAATTGCGATTGGTCTGCGAAGGACGATGCGATGCTTCTTCTAGGTGTCCATAAATTCGGGTATGGCTCCTGGGTCCAGATTAGGGACGATCCTATTCTCGGGTTGCAGAACAAGTTGTACTTGGAAGGTGCGAGCAAAACAGGAGAAAAGAAAGACGACTCAACCACAGTTCCTTCTACTGCTGGCAACGACTCGAATGATGCGAGCACTAATGGAGACTCCAAGGGTGCTGGGGCTAAAAATGCAGGCAAGAAAGTGCCAGGTGCTGTGCACTTGGGTAGAAGAGTCGACTACCTCTTCTCGATTTTGAGGGGCGATGACGATACGTCCAGCATTGCATCTGCTCCAACTAAGAAGAGAGTCAGAAAAGTGAAGCCGGAGGCTCCAGGACTGAGGGACGGCAAGAAACCTAGCCATATTACGGACTCAAATGGAAGCAAGCATAAGGGCAAAAAGAACGGTTTCGATACGCCCAAACTCCGGCACCTCGAGCCAAAGACCCATTCGGGAGACCAGCTGAAAGTAGTCAAGCTGGAAGTGCAGGGCGACGACGATTTCTTGGAGTATGCCAGTATGGACGAGGCCCAGTGCAAGGCGACACTCAAGCCAGTGGCCAAATCATTGATGAAGCTACACAAGGGAAACAAGGGGTTGGACAAGCATGAATGGGCGACGCTTTTAAGACTGGAATTGGGCACGATTGGTGACTTTATCGAAAACCCCAGTACTGCTGGCTCAGACGAAAAAGTCCGCAAGCATCTTTGGTCGTATGCTAGCTTGTACTGGCCCGCCCGTGTGCCCAGTGCCAAGATTAACGCCATGTACACTAGGATCAGGTCTCAAGGCGGAAAAAAAGCGTGAGACTTGAAAGATGCGTATTTGCAAGACGCCATTTAATGTTTTAGATGAAAAAATAAGCTGTGAATTTGGAGGGAGTCCTCACTCGTAGAGATGATATCGGGATGATCTCTTTTTTTGCATGTGTGGGTCCAGGCCACCGTAGAGATGAAGACCCGAAACCTGAAAAGCGACTTTTTATGAGTGAGCTTTACGAAACGGCTTCTTTTTCCTGAGATATTATATGTCGTACATAATGAAGATCAGGCCCCTCAGTCGGCGACTGAATCTGAAAACACGTCCTTTTCTTATTACTTCTTCTATTTTGATTTTTCCTAGCCCAGTAGAAATAATCGAATCCCAATACAAATCGACAAAATCGAAATGTAGTCATTGTCCATCTTTTACGAGTAATATCAAGTCTTAAGGAACAGTCAAAAGGTGTCTGTGACCACTCGGAAATTCATATCAAACACGACAAATTATCATTAAAATTAATGTTCATATACGCCTGTTCGAAAGTGAAAAAGAAGGCTTTCTTTTTACCACAGATGCCAAGTCCAACAGTTCAAGTGTTTTATAGCCCAATCATAAATCAGGATACAAGAGCTTCGCGCGCCGAATCTGGCAAAAACCACTTTAAGTGAACTTGCGCGAATTGCAAAAAAAGCAATTTCCACGAAAAGATGACTTGACTAAAGCAAATTATGCTGGCAAATCATGAAAACTGCAATTAAACCACCGACAATGGGTCAAAGAGGCAAAAACAAATCTCCCGGGGGTGAGTCGAACACCCGATCTCAAGATTACAGTGTAATTTACAGTCTCGCGCCTTAGCCAGCTTGGCCACCGAGAGGATTTATTTTTGAGGTCAAAATTCTAGACTACAGACAAGCAAATGAGAGATTTTGCGGTGGTTAAATACATCAAATTCGATGAGATTTCCAAATATAACATTAGTTTGAAAGCAAGATTGCCCTCGAAACAAATTAGAACGCCTTGAAAATCCTCGATGTGTCATACCAGAGTCGAATTTTGACTTTTATGCTCTTCGTTCTCGAGAAGCCCATATGATTACATGAATGTCACTAAAAGGCCCTCTAAATAGCCACTAATTATCATAAAAAGCACCTATCCGGATCAAAGAACTTTGAAAAGCCATCATTGCCACTATTTAATCTGCTTAAATGGTGGACCAAGTCAAAAGTTGGGCATACGTCTTTTTTATACCAGCCGTAGCCATCACGTGACACAACCCACACGCAAGTCACATTTTTGATGCTCTGCTTGGAAAACTCCTGGTACTGCACACAAGCAACCCCAGCGGGTGTTTGTGCGACGAAAAAAAATTTTCCCCATAGATCGGTTTTCTCTTCTTTAGAGAAATCTCCCAGACAGCAAATCCATACCATTTTCCTTGTATCAGAATCCATACCGGCCCTTCTAAAGCCCTTCTGATCATCGAAAAGCCGTCCGTAAAAAAAACTAAAAAAAATTTGGAAAACACAAAAAACCTAAAAAATACCCCCTTTTTACCCGCCCACCATGTCTGCTGACCAAATCACCCAGTCTTTGGACAAATTGAACATCGATGCTGCTGCTCCTGCACAACAGTCATCTGTTCCAGCCACCTCTGAGGCTCCACAATCTGAGGAAGCCGTTGAAGGTGACGACTCCGTTGCCGAGCTGTCTGCCTCGTTGTACGTTGGTGAATTGAACCCATCTGTGAACGAGGCTCTCTTGTTCGAGATCTTCTCGCCATTGGGCCAAGTCTCCTCGATCAGAATTTGTCGTGACGCTGTGACCAAGAAGTCCTTGGGCTACGGTTACGTCAACTACCTCAAGCACGAGGATGGTGAGAAGGCTTTGGACCAATTGAACTACTCTTTGGTCGAGGGCAGACCATGTCGTATCATGTGGTCGCAACGTGACCCTTCATTGAGAAGAAACGGTGATGGCAACATCTTCATCAAGAACTTGCACCCAGACATCGACAACAAGGCCTTGCACGACACATTCTCTGCTTTCGGTCGTATCTTGTCCTGTAAGGTTGCTACCGACAGCATGGGTCGTTCCAAGTGTTTCGGTTTCGTACACTACGAGACGGCCGAGGCCGCTGATGCTGCCATTGAGAACGTCAACGGCATGTCTTTGAACGACCTTGAGGTGTACGTTGGTAAGCACGTTTCCAAGAAGGAAAGAGAGGACAAGATGGAGGAGTTGAAGGCAAAGTTTACCAACGTCTTTGTCAAGAACTTCGGTGTCGAGTACTCCGAGGCTGACTTGACCAAGTTGTTTGAGCCATACGGAAAGATCACCTCGCTTTACTTCGAAAAGGACGCCGAGGGTAAGTCTAGAGGTTTTGGTTTCATCAACTTCGAGGACCACGACGCTGCTGTTAAGGCCGTCGAAGAGTTGAATAACACCGAGATTAACGGTCAAAAGATCTACGTTGGCAGAGCTCAGAAGAAGAGAGAGAGAGTCGAGGAATTGAAGAAGCAGTACGAAACCACCAGATTGGAGAAATTGTCCAAGTACCAGGGTGTTAACTTGTTTGTCAAAAACTTGGATGACTCCATCACCTCCGAGCTTTTGGAGGAGGAGTTCAAGCCTTTCGGCTCCATCACCTCTGCCAAGGTCATGGTTGACGAGGCTGGTAAGTCTAAGGGTTTTGGTTTCGTGTGCTTCTCTTCCCCAGAGGAGGCCACCAAGGCCATCACTGAAATGAACCAGCGCATGGTCATGAACAAGCCTTTGTATGTTGCTTTGGCCCAACGTAAGGATGTGAGACGCTCTCAATTGGAGCAACAAATTCACGCTCGTAACCAAATGAGAATGCAAAACGCTGCTGCTTCTGGCATGCCAGGTCAATTCATGCCTCCAATGTTTTACGGTCAACAACCAGGCTTTTTCCAAGGTAACGGTAGAAACAACGGTCCATTCCCTGGTCCTAACCCTCAAATGATGATGCCAAGAGGGCAAATGCCACCACCTCAAGGTCAATGGCCAAGAGCTGGTCCAAATGGCCAGCCTGTACCTGTCTACGGTATGCCACCAGTCTACGGTGACTTCAACGGTCCAAACGGTCGTCAACAAAGAGGATTCCCTCCTAACCAACGTGCTCAGAAAGGACGCCCAGCCAAGGACTTGGCTGCGATCCTCGCTTCGGCCCCAGAGGACCACCACAAGAGAATCTTGGGTGAGGAATTGTACCCAAAGATTGTTGCGACTGGAAAGGCTCAAGAGCCCGAGGCCGCTGGTAAGATCACCGGTATGATGTTGGACTTGGAAAATCAGGAAATCTTGGCTTTATTGGACAACGATGAGTTGTTCAACAACCATTTCGAGGATGCCTTGACTGCCTACGAGGAGTACAAGAAGTCTGAGGAGGCTCAGGCTTAGATTGATTGCTTGCAGTAATGATGGTAAGTGGTTCTAGTTCTCAAATCAGCTATTTTATAGTTTTTTTTTTGGATGGGTAATCGGATTTGTTTTTAAATACCAAAAGAAAAAAAAAGTTTTAAAGCCGGCGGCGCAGGCGTAGCGATTGTCTGCGGGCCGATATGTAGCGTTTACCATGGTGATCGAATAACATTACTTGATCATGACATTCAAATCTTAAGCCGGAATGTGAACAAAGATTCTGGGCTTGAATTGCTTGCATTCTATGCTTACAAGACTTCCTCGCCTCACGAGGTCAGTGCTCGACATTTTCAGGAAACCAACCCTCTCACTTTTCCGACAAGAATTCCCGTTTCCGTCTTGAGCAAGATAAGCTTCTCAAACCTCGTTGAATTCTTCCTTTGTAGTATGTGAAGGCGTCTCGAAAGTTGTACAAATAATGCCTCTTCAACTTGAAATTCGAGACGTGCTTCGTGAATACCCATGTCCCGGGCATTGCCTTCGATGTTTTGCAGTTTTCGAGTGTTTTGCAGCTTTCGGGTGTTTTGCTTGAGCACCGACTCGATATAACGGACTTCTTTTGGAATGAAATTATGCATTTTCGAATATGTCTCAAATGAAAGCTCATTGGGAAATTTGCCACTTGTGGCTAAATTTGCAACTGGGAAAATAGCCGTGCCTGTTTTGCTCACAATCTCGTCGGTGATCTCTTTAATAAGACATCTCAAGTGAGACTTGGCACAAGACCTCGGGTAGTGATTTCTTGCAAGTTGGGTGAACGAATCATCAAATGCGAGATTCAAGAATTTTCGCCGCTCTGAAAACATTTTGAAGTCAACTCCATCGAGGCTTTCGAGTCCCATGGAATATGATGACCTGCCAGGTTCTATTCAGTTGCAGCCAATTCCCATGCTTATTCTCTGAAAGCGTTGTTGGTCCCTTGAATCAAAGGGGGCCAAACTGATTCTGTTGCGTGTTTTCGGTGTGCTTGAGGTCATCTTTTGACGGCTCATTTTCTTTCGAACTCAATTGAGTAATATGAAGTTCTGTTCCTACGGTACGATCTGCTTTTTAAAAGTAGCCGAGATCATCGTGTCGCTGACTAAAAGGTCTTTGACTTGTATTTTCAAGTCTCTAAACTCGGCCAAGAGGCTGCTCACCACCAAGTCAAATCAACTCTCAAAGTACTTCGATGAATCTTTTTCTTCATACCATCTGGCCACCTTTTGAAATACCACAATGACCAGGGTCTTTGTGTCTTACTGCCCATAACACCCAAAGTCGCGTAGTTGGCGAAACAAGCTCCAATTGCAGACCACATTGCGCTTCTCTCAAAGATTTGTTGTGAGGCATCATATGAAGCAACACCTTGATCTCTTGAAGCTGATTGCGGATTTTCTCACGATATTGGGTTTTCTCAAGTTTAGGTGTATGAAGTTCACAGGAGAATCTCGAGTATTGGTGTGAAATGTCCGGCAACTCCGATTCGAGGAGTTCCAGGTTTGCTGCAATATTTATTTTTTATGTCAACAAAGCATCGAGTAGCTCAGAAACTTGCGACCTTATAACGCTGTCCATTTCCGTTTGATGCAAATGGGGATTCTCGTGGCCTGTGGTGTCCAATACAAGTTTCGAGCCAGCAAACGAATTGTCATCCAGACCTTCGCCAGGAGTTTTTTCTCTTTGCCCATACTCAAAATGCTTTTCAAAAATCACTGAACTGTTATTCATAAACTCGTGTCCTTGTGGAGAAAAAGACACACCAGCTGTATTGGGATTTAACCCTGACTTTTAGATGAGCTCACGGCCATATGTAAGCATTGAGCCGGACTTTATTCCTTTGAATACACATATTTGTGGAACTGCTGGATGACTCAATTCCTGGATCACTTGTTCTCCTCAAATGCAGCGAAAGAGGACGTAAGAAGCGGGAAGGTAGCAAAAATGATTGAATACTGTATTTCTTTGCTCTTCCGCAAAAGTCACCAAAGACCCTTGCTAATAATCCTTTTTCTGAAAAGGTAACAGAGGCAGAGATGTGGTCCAGTGCAGGGTCGGGCGTTATCTTCTTTCGCAATGGACCAAATGAAAGTTTCGGAAAAAGCTTATATGATCATTCAATCGCGGAGTGTTGGCTGACTTGATTTCACAATGTATCGTTGTGACTTTAGAGGGTGAACATCATTGATTCGAACTTTTTTGTTTTCGGTGACGCAGAATTAATGACAATGGCGGTGACAGAGAAAATGTATCTTCTTCATTCACCTCACTAAACTCTTGTTGTCTTTCAGTAACGAGAGAGACCCCACGGTGCAGTTTTCCGTGACTTGAAATAAAAGGAATTTTAGAAGAACTCGATGTATGATTTTCCAAAATGACTTATGTATCTTCCTAGAAAACCACAGATTGTGAGGTCATAAGGAAAAACACAGTATGTAAATTTATCGTACGTCGGGTTCTTGTCTCATTGTCGAGCCGGTAAAACAAAATATAAATGTTGTCAGACATACCGCGCCAAATTTCGTTCATATGAATGACAAAACAGAAGTAACAAGAAGTCAGAAAAGTGAGCAATTATGTTTACAGCTGGGAAAGTTTGGAGATCTCAACAAGCCCATCATTATGAGAACAGCTCAAACTAAAAGAACAAGCACTGTGAGCTAAGCTATATAATACCCGAGCAATTCTTCACACATTTGCAAATGCGAAAATCGGCGAACTAAAGGGCTTATATTCTAGTTAGCGAGTACAAAGCAATGCATAGTTCAATAAAAGACGCAATGTGGGTGAGCAGTTGGGTCGTTCTTTGGCTCGGTGTTTGTTTCACTCCAAACAATCACATGTAATTCAGCAGATCAAAAACTGTGTTAAATTTCCTGAGCTCAAAAAGCACTCATCGGGTTTATGCTCAAGACTACTTTCTTAGTGTAGTCTTTCAAGCGAGAATCAACGTATCCTTGTTCACATAATTATCTCATGAGCTCTTCTCAAGCACTTGTGCATTGCGGAGTTTTAAATACCTTGAAGCCGTGTAGATCAGGTACTAGAACGAAACCTTTATAGTATATTGGAGTATCTTCGGGATAACATTCTGTCACAGACTCCGGAAAAGCCCTCTTAATGCACCCTCACCGAGATTCTGATCCTTCTACCCATTCCAAGATTCTTTGTGAACCTCTTAGTGAAACTCAACTGATTGATTAGATGTCAAACAAGCCCAACGTTGACTTTCGTTGATCACCAAGAGCTCGTTTATTTTGATAGACCTACAAGAAAGAAAACAAAGGAACGTGCCAGGTGTGAACTCGAGATTTAAAAACTTTGGAATTAGTGGTGGCCTCTTTGCTACCCGCATACACATGAAATATATTCTAACAGTTGTATGAAGACTTTCGCCGAATTCGGGGAAAAGAACGTAAGCACACGCGATAAGAATTAAAGAAATCGAAACAAGCCCAAAGCGCAGTAAACTACCTGAAGCCCTCGGGAATGGCCTTTGGGAGATACTAATAAAACAAATATTTAGCTTTCAGACACACTAAACAAATATTCAGCTTTCAGACTTACTAGACATATATTGAGCTTTCAGACACACTAAACGGATATTCAGTTTTTTGGCTCATATGATAAATCTTTAGCATCTTGACTCAAATCTGGACCTCTGGTTGGGAGGGTTCAGCACATGCGACGAAAAGGCACTACAAGAATGTACGAACAATAAGCGATGCGCCAAAAGATACACAGAAATCAAAGAATGGAAAGACGGAAGGCTGATTTTCAGATTTGAAAATTCAAAAGCATACAGTTTGGCTTAGACAAAATGTTTTCAGTACTTTTATTCCAGCGAATTGTGAGCTTGCCTCAATAGCTTGACAGCTCATCCTGTCCAGAAACCGGCTTAATGTAGTTTTTTTTTTTCATAAGACATCATAGAACAGAGAAAAAAAAAAAGAGAAAGTCCCATCACAAAATTGAGTAATTTTCGGCACCATTAATTCGTACAGACCTCAGAAAGAAAAAAAACACAATAAAAAAGAAAAGGATAACAAAAAAAAAAACAAGAAAAAAAACAGATCCATCTTATACTACATCAAATCTGGCCTCTAAACTGATGGCCTTCACGAGAATTCTGACTGTTATTATTTATTCACGTTTCCTTCCTCGCCGAGCGCGAAAACATTCGCAGCTAGAACCTCGGGCATGGAGTTTTCTGCATGCTTCCGAATCCCGATCCCAAATCTCTCAAGCCAATTAAGTTAGGATAAGAAATAAAAAAACCCTAAATAAAGGACGCGTGCTATGAGCCAGATACCTCCAATCAGAAGGCGAAACACTCCGAAGATATATTCATTGTCATGCACAAAAGATCACAGATCTGTTATTTCTCTCTCGTTCCGCGGAACCGGCCCTGGCCTCACTTGTCCCGGATGTGGCCCGAGACCCTGGCCCAGAAGTCAGGCCACTTTCGCGGCCTTTCTCGGCGGCCTTTCTTGGCCCTGCTCCGCAGTCCAGTCCCCCTAAACAGTGACGTGCCCCAATAAGATCCATTTAGAGCCCCACACATTTGTAGCCACAGTCTCGATCTCCAAAACAAAAATATCTCCGTGTCATAATGGTTCCCTCTGAGACAGAGACAGAAATCTAGTGCCAGTTTTTATTTATCTTATACACCCTCGTTTTCCCCGCGACCAGGAAGAAGAAGACCTCCCTCCCATCTGGTTCCAGAGTTGCGCCTCATGAACCTACCTTCCGTGTACCCCGCCCCCAGGGCCCCAGCCTTGTGGGCCTCATCCTCCTAGGTCCATTAGAGCCGCGACTCTGAGAGACGCTTTGAGAAATATTGTCCAGCAAGCAATACATTGACATGTATAAAGCGAATTCATTTCCCAGGAAACAAAGGTAAGCCCTCTCGTTGACTTGTTTCTATCTCTATCTCTGATCTTTGCTGAAGTCAGATTCTAGCCTCAAACCTCAAGGGTTAGTAGGCAGTAGGCAGTATGCATTAATCAGGAGTCAGTAGCTAGAGTCCATGCGCACCTCTGATATTTCTCTGCCCCACTATTCACTCCCACCAATCTCCGCCTCAGTTTGCTCAGTTTTCTCAGTTTTCTCAGTTTGCTCAGTTTCTCAGTTTTTTTCAGTTTTCTCAGTTTCTCAGTTTTCTCAGTTCTCCTTCCACTCGCACTCTCACTCTCACCACGCTCCAACTACCCCATTATCATACCACCACCACGTCTTCTTCCAACCTTTCTCCCAGTTTTCTCCAACCTTTACCCCAGTTTTTTCCCAGTTTTTTTCCCGGTTCTTTCCCGGTTTTTTCCCAGTTTTTTCCCGCAAAAACCCCCTCTCATTTCCCCCAGAGCCCTTCCGCGCTTACCGCCAACCCCCCTCACCCTTTTCACCCCTTTCACCCCTTTCCTCACCCCACACCATTCTCCATGCCGGGTAACGTCTACGATGAACTCCGGGCGTTTGCCGCCGACCTGGCGCCCCTGCTGCCGTCCGACTACGCACACGACGCTGGCCTCAACCTCTCCGGCCGGATCCTCAATGTAGTGTCCTCTCTCCCCACGCGAATCAGCAAGAAAACAAATAAGGAGTCTCAGCAGCTGTATTGGGACGTCGAGCCCGTGAGGGGTCAGCTGGCGCTCTACTCGTCGCTTTTCTTTTTGCAGCAACAGACCGATTGGGACACGCATATTATCGGGTGGACCGGCGAGTTCGTCAACAAGACCAACCAGACCAGCGACTTGTCTGCGGAAAACATAGAAGACGACCCGTTGTATTTGGACGCGGACGACAAGTTGGACCTCGAGGAAAAGATCCGGCGTGCCTCCAGAAGCGACAACGTACACCCCGTGTGGTTGCTTCGGCGGGACCAGAGCCGCTGGCGCAAGTACGCCGAGAACGTGATCTGGGCCGTGTTTCACTACATCCAGGACCAGCTGGCTGTGGGCCACGAGGAGGGCCAGGACTGGTACGACTACGTCAAGTTCAACGAGGCGTACTTCCAGAAAATCAAGGCCATCTACAAGCCGGGCGACGTCATCTGGATCCATGACTACTACCTTCTCTTGTTGCCGCAGCTCTTGCGCATGGAGTTCCCCGACGCGTTCATCGGCTTGTATGTCCACGCGCCGTTCCCTTCGTCCGAATACTTCCGGTGCTTGCCAAAACGCGTGCAGTTGTTGGACGGGATGCTTGGGTCCGACAAAATCGCGTTCCAGAACGAGTCCTTTTGTCGCCACTTCCTCAGTTGCTGTGCGCGGATCTTGGGTTACGAGGTCACGAAGGACCTGGTCCTCGTGTACGGAACCACGATCTCTGTGGAGGCCTTGCCCATTGGAATCGACACCAAACGGCTCGAGCACGACGCGTTTTCTCCTGACTTGGCCGTCGACGACAAGGTCAAGGCCTTGCGCAAGTGCTACCCAGACAAAAAGATCATCATTGGCAGGGACCGCTTGGACTCCGTGCGGGGTGTGCCCCAGAAGTTGCAGGCGTTCGAGATGTTCCTCCACATGTTCCCCGAATGGCGTCAGAAGGTCGTGTTGATCCAGGTCTCGTCACCGGGCTACTCCAGCGAGAAGAAAGTCGAGAAAAAGGTTGCAGAGCTCGTCAGTTTGATCAACTCCCGATACGGCAGCTTCAACTACACTCCAGTACATCACTACCAGATGCGGGTCAACCGTGACGAGTACCTTGCGCTTCTTCGTGTGGCCGACTTGGCACTCACCACGTCTGTGCGGGACGGCATGAACACTACGTCTTTGGAGTTTGTGGTGTGTCAGAAACGCAAGAAGTCGCCGCTCATCTTATCCGAGTTCACTGGTACTGCGTCTGTGCTCCAGGATGCCGTGCTCGTGAACCCATGGGACTCGGTGGGCGTGGCAAAGACCATCAACGAGTGTCTCCAGATGTCCGAGCCCGAGAAGGTCAAGTTGGAAGACACCCTCTACAAGAAGGTGGCCTCCAACACCATCCAATCCTGGACGTCCACATTTCTCAAACATCTTATTGACCACTCGGCCAAGATCCATGAGACCCACTTGACACCCACTCTCAACAGACCACGGTTGCTCCAGGCATATCAGAAAGCTGAAAGGCGCTTGTTTCTTTTTGACTACGATGGTACCTTGACACCCATTGTGAAGGACCCAGCCGCCGCCATTCCCTCGCAGAAGCTTTTAAAAATTGTGGACGCCTTGACGCAAGACCCTAAAAACCAGTTTTGGATTATCTCGGGCCGTGATCAGGCGTTCTTGGAAAAGTGGTGGGGCCTGAAAAACGTCGGCCTTTCCGCAGAACATGGGTGCTTCATGCGTGACGTAGGCGAACTGAAGTGGTACAATCTTGCTGAAACTATGGACATGTCGTGGCAACAAAAAGTTGAGGAAGTGTTCAACAGATACACGGAAGAGACACCAGGCTCAAATGTTGAAAAGAAAAAAGTGGCTTTGACTTGGCACTTCAGGCGCTCGGACCCTGAGCTCGGCAAATTTCAGGCAGATAAATGCTTGAACGAGCTCAGAGACACTGTCGGAAAAGAATTTGAGGTCGAGGTCATGTACGGAAAAGCGAACGTCGAGGTCAGACCGCGCTTTGTCAACAAAGGTGAAATCGTCAAGCGGTTGGTGCTTTGCCCCCATGGCTCGAAACAAGAGCCTCAGGTCATCAAGCTAGATCCAGATGCCACGCCTGCGAACGAGCTACCCGACTTCATGTTATGTTTGGGAGACGACGTCACAGACGAAGACATGTTTGAGTCTTTGAAAGATATTGAGGAACAATGGCACTTGAAAGATTTACCTAGGAACGAAACAGGCGCATACGGTGTTTATCCCGTGCTCGTCGGGCCGGCGGCAAAGAAAACGTTCGCCACGGCACATTTGAACAACCCGCTGCAAGTGATCGATACCTTGGGCTTGCTTTCAGGCCACGTGTCACTCTTTGAAAGTGCTGGGTCGGTGGACTTGGACGACCGTGGCCATATCACGAACAGTGAGTCGAGTGAGCGATCTAAACTCCGCGCGGCTGCGATGAAGCGAGAGATAAGCTCTAAGGGCTCCTCAAAATAGACAAACGCTCATACTTTAGAATTTTAGAGTGGACCATAGGCATGATGCGAGATTTGTATAAGCGGTGTTCGAAGACATCGAGACAATTATCGGACAGCTATCGAAACAATTGGTTTGAACTCGACTCTGTTCAAGATCTTGCGTCGTCGCTTCATTTTTATTTATGAGGCGCGATCGCAAGATATTTCGCTCAGTCCATATCAATAGGAATAAAAACCTCGCTAATTTGTTTCGAAGAGCCCTTGTATGGAAAATCACACTACTGAACAAAACCACACACGATTTCTTTTCTACAAAGAATCTGATACAACATGACAGTTCGCTTATGTCCGGTTTGCAAAGACCGGAGTTAACGCGAAGTCGTTGATCCGAAAGCGCAACTTCGGTAGCTCGGCTCAAATGATCGGCGCGCATGCATCGAGAGACAAGGCATATATAATAACACCAGATCCACATTGAAGTCTATGGGATTGAAGTAATATTATTTCTTTTACGTTGCTCTCTTATTGATTTCCCAAATGACATTTGTTGGCTTTTGGAAATGGGGTTTTCGGTCCACCGTTAAAGTTCACACTTCGAGTGCTGACGAATCGCCGAAAATCGGGAAAGCAGGCACTTTCTCCGACTTCGTACGCACGAAACTCCCGATCTTGGATCCCAGCAAGAAATTATAGCTGAGCCCGCTACTTTTTAACGGAGCATTGCAGACTTTGTACTATGGAATGCACAATTCGGAGACAGAGTTCCAGGTTCATTATGGAAGGGAGATATTCCAGTACCAGGATAAGGGTGTTTGCTCTTTAGACTGGGTTATTGAAAAGCCGGAGTCAGAGCAAGAATTCCAAGCTCTCTACAAGGAGACGCTTCCTGAAACATCGCCTAAACTTCACCCGAGAACAAGGTTCTTGACCTCTTGGGAATTCGAGAAAATAACGAAAACTGACCAGACAACCGACACAACTCCCATCTGCGTGGTCTTCCACGGCTTGGCCGGAGGCTCACACGAGCCATTGATCCGGAACTTGGCCCAGGATTTAAAGCAAGTGCCAGACAGTGAGTGGGATATTGTAGTGGTCAACTCAAGGGGCTGTTGTAGAACCAAGATCACTACTGGAAAACTTTTTTCTGGACTTTCATTTGACGATGTAAAGGAGGTGCTTGTGGAACTCAAAAAACGATATCCTAACCGCCCACTCTACACTGTTGGATTTTCGTTCGGAGCGGTGCTTGTGGCTAACTACTTGGCTGTGGCTGGAGAAAGCGCAAGAGATCTAGTCAAGGCCGCCGTTTTGATTGGTTGTCCTTGGGATATGGTAGAAAGTGCCAAGCACGTGAGCAGCTCCTTGACTGGGAAATATATGCTCAACCCGAGCCTCACAACGTTCTTGAATAAGCTCGTGAAGAGCAATTCCAAGGAGTTGTTGGTCCATCTGCCTGAGATCTTTAATGAAGAGAGCATCAAGAAGGCGAAGTTGGCCAAACGAACTAATGAGTGGGACGACATTTTCACGTGCAAAACAGTCGGATTCAAGGATTCGTGGGACTATTATAGAGAGGCGTCTCCGCTCAAAAGGGTGGGCCAGATCCGGGTGCCAACGCTTTCTCTTAATGCAACAGACGATCCCACAGTATCGACCGATATCGACTTCGATGGGTTGGTGAAGAACAACCCGTACCTTGCCATGGCTGAAAGTGATCTTGGTGGCCATTTGGGATGGGTGAAACCTTCAGGTGAGTTCTGGTGCGTTGAAGTTGTATGTCAATTTGTGAACAACTTTAATTTGAGTGTCTAATTGAACTGCTCACTTTGGTGTGTGAGTTTTGGAATGTTCGTCATGCTTCAATGTACATAAGGTCCTGGCTAGTGTCAGTGCATGTTTTTAGGAGTCATCATTTTACCTTTTAATTTTTTTTTGTCTGACTGTATGCATCCGTCGAACTGACCAAGCTTTCTTTGCACATGCCGTCAGATGTCCAATTGTCGGAACCCTAAAAAACGGAATGATTTGCATAAGGTCGTCCGACCTGTTTGAGGAGATGCTGCTAACCTCACACTCTAACTCATGGATCCCGAGTGTACGTTTTACTGGATAATAAATTTCTTGAGAGCTAGCATCTAGTCTTCTGTGCCTCATGACAGGCACTTCATAACAAAAACCTCATAACGAGATAAGATGCGTTTGCAGGCTCTGCCGCCAAAACCAGATATCATTCATATTTGGAGTGGAATTTCAGATCCAAAGTTTAAAAAAGCTTCGGAATTGTTTTTTTGATGTCCCGAATTGAAATTTAAAGTTGTCTACTACATATGCGCTCGAACTTATTTCAAGCCCCATAGGTTTGCAAGGATCAACTTCGAGTTGTAGATTACTCGGTCGAAGAAGACTAGAATAGATCTTAAACAACCAATCCATGTTGTAAACCCCAACATGGTTTTGGAAGTGCGATGAACCTTAATACTTTATCGTCTCGAAACTTGGTTCGTCTTCTCCCAGCTGATTTTTTTTCTGACGGAGAACTATAATTGCTGCACTTTCCACGTGGTTATCTCTTTACTGAACCTGACCTTGATCTAGAGCGTTTCCTTATTAGCGTGGACATGTTCAACTCAAAGTCGTGAAGGCACGCTAATACTTTTTGAAACTCTTTTACGCAATTTGTTTTGACAAACAGTTCAGTTTCAAAACAGAAACCGCACGAATCTTTGATATCAAAAGGTAAGTCTACAAAACGCGCCGTCACTTTGTGAAAGCTGAATCATCATTGGATCGTCATGTTGATAATTTTATTTGCCGCAACAACGTAACATGCATCAAATTAGGCTCAATCCCCAAATTTTGACTTTGTGAAGGGAAAGCAAACGGTGGCTTATTTGTGTTTTAATCTCGTACACTCGAGCATTCTGGAAAGGTGTATCTGATTATATATGGTCTAGCCAAAGAGTGTATGAGATCCAGAGCTTCACAGCCATCCCTCGCGCTTAACACTTGAATTTTCCTATTTATAGTCGGATTTGGACTTTGTGGCCAAAATCTGAGACACGGAATCCACAACCGAGGTCTCCAAGTCAATGTACTCAAAACCCAAAATTGCCTTGGTCTTGGAGGTATCTGTCTTGTACCCATTATACAGGGCAGCAGCCACCACGCCACTGAGAGGCAAGGTCTTTTGCAAAGACTCGAAATTCTTTTTCAAAATTTTGAGCAAGTCGCTGGAAGTGATATCGGCAGAAACCAACAAGAGACGCTTCCCAGAGAAGCCACCCTCAAACGCCGCCAAATGCGCCTTGGCCACGTCTCTCACATCAATGAATTGGCCGTCCACATCAGGAAGCGGAGACTCGGGAGACAACTTCAAAAAGCCGTTGACGACCTCAGCAGAGAAGTTGAGTTGGTCCTTAACTTCGGAGTCGAACGCCTGGGGCCCAAAAACGTAGACTGGACTGATGGTGTTGAGCGAGAACCCAGGCTTTTCCTCCTTGAAAAAGTCCCATGCGGCTTGCTCTGCATACTTCTTCGACCCGAAGTACCCAAACAATGGGTTGGTCTTGGCCTCATCCCAAGTGACGGGGTTCCAGGTCTCTTCGGTGATGGTATAGGTTGGGTCTTTGCCTCTCGAGGCGTCGAAGTGGGCAGCCGCAGACGAGGTGACCACCACGTGCTTGACCCGCGGGCCGTGTGCCTTGATTGCCGCAAACACATTCTTTGTCCCTTCCACGGCCGGCTTGAGCAATTCGGCTTCGATGTCAGAGACCTGGAAAGTCACTGGCGAGGCGGTATGAATGAGCACGGTGGTCTCTGGGTGCTTCTTCAATGCCTCATCAAAGGCGCCAGGGAAAACAAAATCGGAAACAACCTCGTAGGTGAAGTTTTGGGTGCCAAACAAGTTGGCAAGATGCTCACCTTTCGCAGCCGAGCGAACGGTTCCAATCACGCGGTAGTTTCAGTATCGCAGTTTGTTCTTAAAGTGTGTTAGACTAAAAAGGTTACTAGTGTCTCTATATAGAACTCCAGCAACCGTAACCAGAAAAAGCTCAGTACACGTTTTTCTGGTGGGTGAAAATTCTTCACCCAGGGACTGGCGGTTACATCGCC
>JAKTYO010000066.1:0-46694 GCA_030578735.1 Metschnikowia noctiluminum | reverse complement strand
GTCCAGGTCGAAGTAGAAGTCAATGGACTTGGCACCTGAACAACTGGTGTGGGCTTGCCGTCAGTTCCGGTGATAGTAGTCAACGTGGTGTAAGATCCAGTCCAGGTCGAGGTAGAAGTCAATGGAGTTGGCACCTGAACAACAGGTGTGGTCTTGCCGTCAGTTCCGGTGATAGTAGTCAACGTGGTGTAAGATCCAGTCCAGGTCGAGGTGGAAGTCAATGGACTTGGCACCTGAACAACTGGTGTGGGCTTGCCGTCAGTTCCGGTGATAGTAGTCAACGTGGTGTAAGATCCAGTCCAAGTCGAGGTAGAAGTCAACGGACTTGGCACCTCAACAATGACCGTTGGGGCACCACCGTCCGTAGGTGTCAGGGTAGTAGTGCTCGTGAAAGACTCTGTCCAGTATGTGGTGGTCGTGCTTCGAGGAATCTCAACAATGACTGTTGGGGCACCTCCGTCCATAGGTGTCAGGGTAGTAGTGCTCGTGAAAGACTCTGTCCAGTATGTGGTGGTCTTGCTTTGAGGAATCTCAACAATGACTGTTGGGGCACCACCATCCGTAGGTGTCAGGGTAGTAGTGCTCGTGAAAGACTCTGTCCAGTAGATGGTGGTCGTGCTCCGAGGAACCTCAACAATGACCGTTGGGGCACCACCGTCCGTAGGTGTCAGGGTAGTCGTGCTCGTGAAAGACTCTGTCCAGTATGTGGTGGTCGTGCTCCGAGGAATCTCAACAATGACTGTTGGGGCACCACCGTCCGTAGGTGTCAGGGTAGTAGTGCTCGTGAAAGACTCTGTCCAGTATGTGGTGGTCTTGTTTTGAGGAACCTCAACAATGACTGTTGGGGCACCTCCGTCCGTAGGTGTGAGGGTAGTCGTGCTGGTGAAAGACTCTGTCCAGTATGTGGTGGTTGTTGTTCTGCAGTAGCTATCCTGTTTTAACTGAAATACAGACTCTCCGATGTCGCTAATTGTATTACCACTTGGGTCAGTGTATTCCACAGTAAGAAGAATATTGGTGATGTAGTTGACATAAATCATGACGACCGGATAGTATGTACCACCAATAAGATTGAACTCACTTGTAATTTCGCCTGGTTGATAATCACCGGTAGAGAACGCGTTTGCAGTGTAGCCCGAGGCAATATCGGAAACTGAGCCACAGCACCCTTTAACAGTTCCAAATTTTATTGCGATTCCGTCATCTGCGGTGGTGGAAAATGTATAGACTCCGGTTTGGTCGGCATAGAACCATCCAGTAAACTCAGCAGTAATAGTTTCGGGAACAGAAACACCATAAACATCCCAATACGCTCCATAAGGACCAGGCCAGATCTGGTTAAGATCAATAGCATCGATGTTGCTTGTAGTTCCAATGACGGCATGGTTCCTATAATCAACTTGATAGAAGTCGGGTTTTTGATAGGCCTTAGATTTATAAGGATATTTGAAAAAGGTCACGTTGAATCCATCACTAATGATATCAACTGGGGGACAACCCGTGAGATCTTTCGCGGCTCTTGCGAAGTTGATGATAAGGCTGCACAAAATTAGGCTGACTATCATTGCTGGAAATAAAACTTTCACAAAATCAAGCTCTTAGGGGAAATCAGCTGATATTTATAATATTGAGAACCAAGGATTTGTCTCTCTTTGCCTGTTAGTATCCAAAGCTTAGGTAAGCATCATGCATGGCCAGCAAAGTATATGCAATATATTGTGTAAAATTGAAAAAAAGTGCCGTGATTCTCTTAAATGCTGATCGGTTAAATCATATGAAGAGAGTCGCAACAAACCAATGTAAAGCATGCTATTTAATTCAGATGCGCAACCACCTCTATGATTAAACCGGCGAAATGGAGCCATAATTTTCAAAATAATTTGTCTCCCGATCTTCTTTTTCAAAAAATTTTTCCGAGTAAAATGATAAAATTACATTAAGAAGTATAACCATCAATTCGCACCAAGTTATTCGTCAGAAATATTTGGGATTCGGTGTGAGTTAATGAGCATGTGTCTGGAAAAGTGCAAGAACACTGTATGGAAACAGAATGCATTGAACTTTGAGTGGTACAGACTGCGCACGTATCCCACAGGAGTAGACTTAATGCTTGTCTTCAGTAAAAAATGAGATTGCTTGCGATCAAAGGATTTTCGGCAAGAAAGGAGTGCAATTCAATCGCAACAACGTAGTTTGTGTGCACCCAACTCAGGAGAGATGCTAACAATATTAATCCTGTATGCGGAAAATGACGCGGCGATTTTCAAATTGATAATGGATGGTTTTTTTGGCAAAGACGCGCAAACGCAAACTAGACGCAAATGCAAAGCATGCTTGGATGCAGGTCATTCGCAAATGCAAAGAGAAACACAAAAACTACAAGTTTAACGGACCAACCGTCTTGGGGTGTGCAAGTCTCCTGCAATAGCGTGCATAAGTTGTTTGAAGACATCCTCGCAACATTGTTTTGAGTGTATAATTAAAAAAGTCTCTCGGCTGCAGTATTTAGCTTGCATGTGATTTCTACCCACTCCCAAAGGCTTTAGATCTGGGATATCCAGAAAAATCCCAATTGACAACTAGGTAACCTGCAAGTAGAAAAGGCACCACAGTAAGCGACTGGGCTTGACACTTTAGGGGTAATTGACTTTCCGCGCCACCTTAAAATTTAGAGGTTTAAAGGGCGACAACAAAGGGCTTATGTGTCTCGAGCCTCTTAGGGAAGAACCTTGATTGAGACTTGCATCTTTGTCCTTTTCTCTTGAGGTTCGTAGTAGCCCTTGGCCGTCAGGTTTAACCGGGTAACTGCAAAACTTTGCGAAGCCGCTCATCTCAGTGGTCAGCTATGTTTTTGCTTTTCTATTTTTGTAATCTTTGAGGGATTTCATCCGTCCTAGACTTATATATCTTTCCAATTGTTTCACCTTACCTACATTGAATACTACTTGGAAGGACTCCTCTTAAGATCCTGACTCCTTCGCTTCACGCAAGGAGGTAGGAGAACTCGAGGCTCCTCCTATCATTTCTCCAACTAACCTCCACTACTCGCTCTGTCCGAACTTCGACTCCTCTGTACCATATGAGGGCCGTCAGGCACATGGGAGATCAGTCTATAGGATCGACACTGGTACGTCTACTGCGTGCAGTTTCATTGCCCGCGTTGTGCAGTACAGACTTCAGCAGTGTCTTTGTGCAGTATATCTTCCTCGTTCGGGAAAGTAGCTGCAACAAATCACACTATATGCAAAAAAGCAAAGCCACACAGTTCAAGGATATCGAAATCTCAAAATCTCCGCTTTTTTTATGTTATGAGCGAGAAAAAGGGTATCCTTGGCTTTGCCGAGCTTTCCGAAAACCTCGTAAACTTCCTGTGTGCTTACATTACGATTGTGCATAGCTATCATGTATTCGTCATGTTGAAAGAAAGGCCACGTCTAGATTTCCAACGAATTTGTTGGGTGCTTCTAAAAATTCTTTTGGGTTTTTGTCTAACGTTTCAGAGCCACCGCACAAAAGGGTTTTCCTCGTATCCGAAAAAAGTTTTGTTTTAGTTGGCTGGTGCAGATATAGGTTTCAGAGGTAGGCTCGGTACTGCCACTGAGTCTAAGGACTCTCTTGAATTTATAACTTTTCCAATAATTCTACTTCCTAAGAGTCCTTCATACTCTCTACCCAGTTTGTTAAGAATCTGTTCAAGGGTCTGGTGCTT
This sequence comes from Metschnikowia noctiluminum, assembly GCA_030578735.1. Lineage (NCBI taxonomy): Eukaryota > Fungi > Ascomycota > Pichiomycetes > Serinales > Metschnikowiaceae > Metschnikowia > Metschnikowia noctiluminum. Next base: position 42,985 of record JAKTYO010000066.1, on the reverse strand, counting down.
TGCAGGGGTCTGTAGATGTCTATTCCTATCTAAACCTAAAGCAGACTTGTCCTCCAGTCTACTCTGCGCCCGGTGGGCGCCTCGAGACCTACGACTGCGTCGGCTGCGTCGGCTGAGTCAGCTACGGTCACGCATACCCACGTGACCTACACCTACATAGGTACACACCATCCTGTCAAGGGCTGACGCCCTAGACCAGCTAATGCTATGACATTTATGCCGCATTGAAAATTTGTAACTCGCCATTCTTTTTGAACAGTTCCGACTCCGAACTAATTATGAAGAAAGCAGGTGATGCTCCCAACTATTGTAGCAGATCTCTCAAGATTCATGAGGAAATACGAGATCGCGAGTACTTCTTTCGTCAAATGGAGACTTTGAAAAATTGGTCTCAATCTGGCAGTACTGGATGTCTTCGTGTGCCGTTTTTTTTATGAAAGAAAAAAATTGGTGCCCCGTGATAGCTGACCGACATTGTGTGGCTGTACCGCGCGCAAAATTGAATTTCCTCGTGGTGAGTAATGCAGGCCGAGGTCCAGTCAAAGCAGACCTTTTGCAAAAATTCGAAACATTTACCTCTTGTAGACCAGCACAAGCTGTTACTGATTGCAATGTCGCTAAAATTGCCGCTTTAAAGTCGGTTAAGGGGGTAGGGTGGGGGAATTCGAAAATGTACTGCAGATTTCATGTGGAAAGAGCTTTCGAGTTTCAGCATCACAGCAAAGTGAAGAAATCCAATAACGAAAAGTTATAAATTAAAATTGACAACTTTTAGAGAGAGTATCGCTCACACACCGATCTCGTGTCATACGCGGATAATTAATGATTTACAAATAAATAAATATCGTCGAAGGGTTCAATGAGGTTTTCATCTAGGGCGAGAGCATTAACAGCTTGCTTTGTATCATTCCCCGCAAATTGAGGCTGCCCCAAATTTAGAGAAAAACTTGTGATCGAAGACCGGATGTGTTATCTTATCAGCTTTTCACGAGTGTTATTGTCTCATACAAAATTCGAAAAGTTATAGATAAGTCTGAGATCTTGGCTTTGAGCAAAGCAGACAAGCTCCCGTCGAAGGGGTCAGAGCAACAGTGTTTGTTTCAGAAAGGGATAAATTTTACCGTGCTATCATTCTTTGACCCAAGAAAGCATTACGCAGTATGCCTCGAAACTGCACGCGGAACCAAAAATATATTTACATGCCCAGTATATATTCCAACAGCGGGTCAATGTGCATGCCTATATTTTCGGCGATAATATTCTGTCACCTAAGTTACTCGATCAGGATGATTCCCCCGAGATAAGTGTCAGTGACAATGTTACCCTTATAACTTGATCAACTTGCCCGGCTGTCTGTTATTGTCGTGGAGGAGACAAACATCGACCCTGCTTTGAAAGATGAGCTCGAATCCGAGTGAATCTTCGAATCATGAAGCATCACTTGTGGAAACACTCGCACTCTCGATAGCTTACCGCATCAGTCTGGCCTGTCCCCAGATACCAGCGTGGAACCCCTTGGAAAGAGGGAACCTTTGATAATTAAATCCTTGAGCATCGTTTCAGTCTTGGAAGAAAATCAAACAGCATGTATCTGTTACGTACCAAACCTGCTTTCGTGAAAAACTGGATTCAGCCGATGCGCATGTCACGTGGGTGCGAACAATGCATATTGCTCTTTTAGGCATCTATACACAAGGCTATCACGTGCCTTGGCCCTCGCAACTATTATAATCTTCCAAGAATTCAAAAAAACCCTATCTATGTCAACAAAAGTGTCGGGTTACGTAACATGAAGTATATCAGCTTTGATGTATTGATTAAATTATCTCAAAAGCTCAGTGATAATTCCAAAGAATAATATACGTCTTGCCTATTTGAAGAAGGAATCGACAGATTGCACTGTTAATAACTGTTCTTTCAACAAGCGGAATGGAACTCTTCGCAATCAAGAAAGGTAGTTTAATTAGAAGGTCAAAAAAATATAAATGAATGATTCTACAATATAAAGAATATCGTACGACCTCTGGTAAGTTTTGGTTGATATTGCCTGATAACAAGGTTTGTACCTCAAGTTCACGTGTTGCGAACGTTCCTATTCATACTTATTTGGTTAAGAGATCTCCAAAACTGGTGGGATCTGCAATTAAATATATCTAAGAGATATGTCAACTGTCTTGAAAAGGCGCGTTTGTTGCAGGAACAACATATGCGCGTCGCTTGAATCTAGTCTTTCACAAAAGCAGGTTTGGTACGTAACAAATCAATAATGAACTCGTGAAATATCAATGATGAACTCGTAACATATCAATGATGAGCTCGTGACATATCAATGATGAACTGAGTTGGGAGAGTTGTTTTGCATCATGAGTCAAGGTCCAAAATTCAGGCCTCAAAAATTGCCCCAATCTTCTACCGATCCGCCGACAGTTGCGAAAATAAATGAAAAAAAGATATCAAAATCTATCGCCATATCTATATTGCCATAGGTATAAGGTCGAAAAAAGAAGGCTGAAAGAGTTTATTGACTGCTGTAGCGGCTTAATCTCTGCAGAGCATATTTACAAATTTGAGAAAACGGTGAAGAATATGGCAAGGAGCCTCGCCTTAAGAATCAAAAACCGGTGTGCCAAGTAAAGACATTGATACCGTGTGCCCCTTTCAAACTGGTTCCAGACTAATATCACAATTTATCAATGCAATTGAACGATTTATATTAGGATGAATGGTCGACTTAATCTCGAACTTACGAAATCCAAGGAAAGCCCGCCTTTAACAGGCGGTTTAATCAAAGAACGTCCACACTTACAACTAGTTTCTATATCCTGGGGTGATATCACGAGGTTGGAAACCCTGTATCTAATAAATTACGTAGTGACAAATTTTTATTTCTGGAAATTTCTAATGAAAGAAGAGGTGATTCAAGTCAAATATTGGTGTAGTCTTTTGGGTCAGGCACGACTCAGCTATCACGCTTTTTTGTGCCAGATCTGCGCTTGTTGAGCCTTGATCAGGTCGTGGATTCTGATCAAGCTGCCATTATCAAAAGCAGATACAACGCTGACCGGTAACGGACCGCCGATGTACCGCTAGCAAAATTAAAACCAACGATGGTCGGGTTTGTGGGCAGCGCCCTTCCCAACCTCATATGTCCCGCGATTGCGTGCCTATATACAGTACGAATACATGTTTGAATTCAACTGACGCAGCATTAAACTGAAAGACCTGTGCATCTGTGTCATCGTAAGACTTCAGCTGGAAGCTAAACATACGGAATTGTTCCAAATGATCAACAGCAGGTTCCGCAGCAGGCTCTGCTGGAGGATTGTGTCTTGAGTTTACTCTAGGTGCCATATCTTCGATATAAACCTAGGATGTCAAAGTATCTTACTGATTCTTCACTTTTTACTCAACAAATATTCAAAGGGTATATTTGTACTCTTTTACTATATGAAAATTGCTATCCACGACTTTCCTTTCAAACAATTATATTGTTCAATTAGACGATTAGTTATGCATCACTCTCAAAGAGGAAAGCATACCTAAACAAGGAACAATACTAAGGATGAAGTGAGAAGTCCAGACTCATGGTCGTGTACATCTTATAAGAATCTTCAACCTTAACAATACATGACTAACGAAAAAAGAAAAAAAAAAAGAGAGTAAACAAAGAGTGAGGTAGCTTGCACACCATACATGTGTGGTAGGGTGACAGTGTATGACCTTATTCTCTTACCACGTGCCCGTATGTTTCAAAAGTACCCTACTGTGGGTGATGATACGAGACTGTATATTTTTTTGTTCGGGATATAAATGTGGGCGATGGAGTTTTCCGAGGAAATTCTCAGAAATCATGAAATCCAGAATGAGAATCATGAAAAGGAGCACTGGAGATCATCGGAACTCAGTGATATTTAAAACAAGAATACACACAAATAGACTTAGCAATAAGCCACTTGAGTGGCGGACCTAAACCATTTTTAAAATAAGATCTCTGTAAGTGTAGTACCTGCTAATCAATCTAGTAAAGGAGAGCTCAGACGATGGTAGCTCTAATGATGACGCTGTGGACGTTGGGTCTTCTCCACCCAAAGAGAGATCAGTATATACCAAGGATGACTATGGCACGGTGACCACCCTTGATAAATTGGAGAAGGATTTTTAAAACACTTTTTGAATTATCTGAAGCGCCAGTCACCTTGGACTAATGTTGCCTCGCAGAGCGTAGTACGCTACATTTGCGTACTACGACGAACGCCCATCGTCAGCGTGAGGAATAATTTTTAGCGTAGACGCTTGTCCGCTAATGAACGCTATATATACCAACTTTACGCTATGTACGCCAACTTTACGCTACTCGGAAGAATATGCTCAAGTACAGTAAAGAAACACTTTTTCTAGACAATTGAACCCTGAGTTCTCGATTCTTGTTTTTGGATACAAGACCATCGCGCGTGGGAATGCGTGTTAATGTTTCAGAAATCGAGGGTAATCACGTGACGTCGCGGAGTGAGGAAGCAAGTTTTTCAGGGCGGTCACGATGGTGGTGAGTTGAGTCTAGTACGCAGATTCCCAATCGGGCGCGCCCGGAATTCGATCCCTGACTTCCAAAAAGGGTTGTATGTCGCAATCAAAAAAATGTCGTGAGCAGGAAAATAACAGCGCGATATTCCATCAAAACAAACAAGGCTATACTTCTCTTCCTTCTTCATAACATACGATTTCGTGAGTAATCATTTCTAGGTTCTCAACGTTTCCAATACCGGCATTTCAAATCATTCGAGCAGAGTATGACTAACAATGTAGAGACTGTAATCCCAGTGCAACTTTACAAGTAGATGGTAAGATTTATGTAGATGCTTGTCAAAGGCTGATATACAAATTGATGGCCTTTTACAAGTTCGCATTCAAGCCAACTCATCATAACTAATTGAAAAAAGATCTTGATGAAATGATCTCAAGAATCTCTTACTCTTAATGAACTCGAGAAGTTGCTTTAGGAAGAATTGCAGCATGAAACAGATCATTAGCACATTGTACTCGACAAAAGACAGACTTCTCAGGACATGCCGTCGTCGAAAAAAGATATGTTGTCAGTTTCTTTCACAAGAAAATTACGAGACATGAACTAGAACCAGAACAACTTCTCGTTTAGTTGGATTTGGGTGACATTATACATCAGAACCCCGTTGCTAGTACTTTTTGTCTTTGTTATAAAAGTGAACGACTTTGCGACATTTCTTAGGATGAGTCATGTGATCTGGCCATTGGCAGCGACATCCGACCTCAGTGGCGAGTACCAAATAGGTGATTCGAGTACTCCTTCAAAAACGTGCGTTTTTTAGGGCGGTCACGGTGATCACGTGAGTTGGCAGTTTCCGGCTAACTCCTGTGGACGTGGCATCGAGGAACGAAAATTTTTTGGAGGAACAGAGGAGGGATTGGTGAGATTAAGCGAAAAAGCAAATAGGAAAGATAGGGGAAGGATTATCCCAGAGGAAGAAAAGACCAATCCAAGTTTTATTCTGTAAAGCCTACTTCTTCGACCTGTGCAGTTGCTTAACAGCACATTCGACACGGAGTAGTCAAGAATTCTTACAGATAATCCTGGTGGCGTTTTATGCATGAGAGTCTAAAAACAGACTTTTTGGTTTTTTTTTTTTTTTCGTTAGTCATGTATTCGTACTATATATAGGCACGCAATCGCCGGACATAAGACAGCGTGGAGCTGCGAATTTGGAGTGCATGTAAATTGCCAAGAGTGCATTTAGAACAACGAGAGTGCACACCGACCCGGATGTTGCGAAATTATTTGCACCCAAAAGGCATATGCTTCTATGCGGTCGAGTATTGCGGCATTAAATTTGCAGGGCTGCATTTGGTGCTGAAGATCCAGCAATAAACTCGAAGAGAAACGTTATATAAGTCTAAGAGAATCTCTCTTTTTCAATCGTTTGCTCGAAACAAAAACCAAAACCCAAAACCCAAAACACGAAACACAAAAACCGAAACCCAAAACCCAAAATCCAAAACCCAACACTACCAAATATGACCACCGAAAAAATCACTTTTTGCTTCAACTGGCAAACCGCCCCTTACCATATTGCCATTTATCTTGCGCAAACCAAGGGTTTCTTCAAAGAAGCTGGGCTCGATATTGCTCTTTTGGAGCCCACCAATCCTAGTGATGTGACTGAATTGATTGGCTCTGGTAAATGCGACATGGGCTTGAAAGCCATGGTCCATACTTTGGCCGCCAAGGCTCGTGGCTTTCCTGTGACCGCCGTGGGACTGATCTTGGACGAGCCCTTCACAGGTGTTTTGTACTTGGAAGGCTCTGGGATCACCACCGATTTCCAGTCTTTGAAAGGGAAACGTATTGGATACGTGGGCGAGTTTGGAAAGATCCAGATCGATGAATTGACTAAGCATTACGGCATGACTCCCGAGGATTACACTGCCGTCAGATGCGGCATGAACGTGTCGAAGTGCATCATCGAGGGTTCGATCGATGCTGGTATTGGTATTGAGTGTGTTCAACAGGTCGAGTTGGAGGAGTGGTGCAAGACCCAAGGCCGCCCGGTGTCAGACGCCAAGATGTTGAGAATCGACAAGCTTGCCGAATTGGGTTGCTGCTGCTTCTGCACAATCTTATGTATTTGCAACGACACTTTCTTGGCAGAGAACCCAGAAAAAGTCCGCAAATTCATGGGTGCGGTGAAGAAAGCCACCGACTTTGTACTTGAGAACCCAGCAGATGCTTGGAAGGAGTACACCGACTTCAAGCCGGCTATGGGCACGCCTTTGGCAAAGAAAATGTTTGAGCGCTGCTACGCGTACCTTTCCGAGTCCTTGTACAATGTCCACAGAGACTGGAGAAAGGTCACTGCTTACGGAAAACGTTTGGAGATCTTGCCTGAAGACTACCAGTCAAACTACACCAATGAGTACTTGTCTTGGGAAGAGCCACAGGAGGTGAGTGACCCCTTGGAGGCTCAGAAGTTGATGGCTGCACACCAGGAGGTATGCAAAGCGTCTGGGGGCTACCGCCGTTTGGTCTTGTAGACGAGCTTCCGTGAAAACGTGTGCTCTTGGGGCATTCTTATAAGATGCCCGAATAAGACAAATGACAATATAGTGTGATAATAAAGCTCCTTTTTTAAAATAAACTTGTATGTCGGGTCTAGTGAGCGGTGTCTACAATGCCTCTCATGAGGAGTGGAAGTGACGACAGATAAGGAGCGGTACCGACTCCATATTATGAATTGAAGTGAATTCACACTAGAAATTAATCATTCTTTGCTTTAGGAGACTTGAGAGACACTACTAATAAACTTATCCCTGCATATAGTAACGTTCGTCCTTTTTGACAGCAAAACACAATCTCAGTCTGGTGAAATTTGGCCAGTCAAGAGCGCTTCTAGATCTTAGGATTTTTGTTGTGATTATTAAAAAAGAAAAGGGTAAAAGGTATATCAAACTAGAATCCGCATTGTAGGTCTCGATTGGGCTTCTCGAGACCCCTCATCTATCACATTGGATATCCTCGAAAGTTTTTGCTTCATCCTGAAAAAAGTTTATTTGGGGGCAAGAAAGAAATGTAAAAATAACCATACCGTTGAGGAGATTGTTCTGTTCTTTTCAAAAAAAAAGTGATTTAGTGTCAAGCGGCAGATGTTTTATAGCACTTGAAAGTCGAGAGCCCTATCATCTCGATCACTCTTTAACTTACTTGGACAATGAGATCCTTCTTATCTTTCCATCACTCTTTTTCTTTCACCACTACACCTGAAACTACTTGAAGCTTAAGAAGTCTCGTCATTAGTTTCTTGGCCCTAAAAAATGAATTATTTCGCTGGTCTTTTCTATCGCCAATCATTTAGGGCCTGGTATTCTCAGAACACGCTGTTTCCACATACTCCACTTCGGCCTTTTCGATACTGGTACGCTCTACATGCATAGCCTCGGCCTTTTCAAGATCACCCATTGCCTCCTCATCCTCAAACCGATGCTCCTGGATCTCGTCGGCCACCTTGTCTCTGTTGACGTCAAAGAGAGCACCTCTATTCTCGGGGCCGAGAAACACAATCACAAAAACACACGCAAAGATGCAGCCCTCGAAAACACTCATGACCTTGGCATAGTTGTACGTATGTTTACCAGCAGCATTGACAATGGGGTACTTCTGGGCCTCTCCGGACAAAATGGTTGAGCATCCAGATGCTATCAAGTTACCCAATTGGTATGTCAAACCTACGACCAAGGCCCTGTTTGCAGGTGGAGCAAGCTCCGACAAGAAAATGGGTACCACTCCCCAAGCTCCTTGGACGGAAGCCTGCAAGAAGAACACCCCAGCATTGATCGCAGTGCCCTTCAGGTACATCCAAGGGTAGATCATGGCAGCACCAATAATCACGAAGATCATGATTGTCAACCTTCTGCCGACAAAAGTAGACGTGTGGCCGGCAACACACCCGCCCAACATAGCACCCAATTTGGCCACGGAGTTGGTCACCGCTGACCTATCTTTATTGTAGCCGAGCTGCTGCGTGAGGTAAGTGGGGAACAAGTCCAGGGACCCGTGGGACATAAAATTGAACGCGGCCGTCAAGATAATACAGTAGAGCATCACGAGCCAGTATCTCTTGAGCACGTTTTTGGTGTCGTCACTGAGCTGGTACCATCTGAGATGGGCGTTGAGCTGTCTTTTCTCGTCAGCAGCAGCCTTCTGTTTCACGTACGCGTCTGTTTCTGGGAGCAAGAATCTCCACACAATCAAAATCACAGGGGGGCCAGCAGAAAACCAGAAAAGCGCTCTCCAGCCGTGCGGCGAGTTGTTGGTAATTGCTCGGTTGAAAACAACCGCCAAAAGATACCCGAAGGGCGAGCCGACCTGGTAGATTCCCGAAAGCGCACCTCTGCTTTTGACAGGCGAGTCATCTAAAGCGGTGGCCAAGGCAAACCCGTAGATCCCACCCATGGAGATCCCGAAAAGTGCCCGCACGCCCAAAAACTGCTCGTATGTCTTTACAAACCCCGTGGCACACTGCAAGATCACCAACAAAGACAAGTTGACAATGCAGGGCCATTTGCGGCCGTGTCGGTCGCCCCACCAGCCGAAGGCAAACGCACCGACGGACCTCAACATCAACACCAAAGTGATTCCCCACGTGACGTCCCTGACGCTTTTCCCTAGAGCATGGGCGATGTTGACGGCGTTCAACGCCACTGCACAGAAGTCAAACATGTCCCAAGTCCACGCCAAGAACCCCAACATGAAATAGTTCCAGTTGCGGGCGGTCATGTACTTCAAATTTCCAAAGGGATTGAGCATCTGGGCCCAGCCATACTGGGATCTTTCCTCCTTTGAAACAAAAAGTGACGAGAACCGGGTCTGAAAGTATGTTTTGATGGAGTGCACAGTGAACGAGGGAGGACGGACTGATCTTGTCTTGCTCTCTCTAAGAGTCTTGGCCTCTACGACATTGGACGGTTCGGATTGCAGCATTTTGGAAAGGAAAAAAGGAAAGACTATTCAAAAGAAAGTAAATGGAACGGCGGCCGCAAGATTTGTGCAGTAAGTTGTAATTGGACAGAGTTGTAGTTGACTTTGTTAAATGGGGTCGATTTCAATCAGGAAAATGCGGCTAGTCTTGGTTTGGGAGAATTGAAGATATTTTCAAACACCCTTAATTTTTTTGGTCGCTTCGTCCAAGATTATGTGTCTGAACTGTAAAAGCCAAAGTGTTGGAATTTCGCAGTTGATAATAACTTGTTAATTTCAAGTCAGGAGAATGCTTTGTTTTCAGTAAAACCCACACAATCCCGGAGGCAAATATCCCACTTTATATAGACTGAGTCCAGGGCTGACCAAAAAAACACCTGACTCTTTTTCAATCGTCACCTCTCTATCTCATGTTGACCCCACGGTCCCAGGGCGCTTTCTAACATTCAGTTGCCCCTCATTAGGCGCCTCGCGCTTTTCCAAACTGTGTTTTGCGAGGTCTGGGTGCAAGACTGCTGCAAACAAACGCCTCTTATGAAAAAGGGCTAGAATAGCCCGTGCCTTTTTCGGTAATCCACGACTTTCTAGCTTGTCGCCCGTGTTTGGGGAATTCGAAATGCAAAGGCCAATTCTACATGAGGGGAAAGTGCGGAAGAGACCCGAATGAGGTAATCAGTAGATGTAATATAAAGGCATGTTTGTGTGGCCCTCTTATTCTAAGTCAATTTTCTAAGTCAATTTACGACTTCCCTCGTAAATCTACGTACACTTTACAGTGGTGCTAACTATCACAATTCCATTTTTCTTTTTTTCTTTTTTCTGTTATTTTTTTGCTCTGAATTTGGTTCTCTGTCTTCTATTGGCACAAAGGATCAACAGAATGGCCCAGGTCCCTCTTCTTGCAATCATCAAGCATTGAAAACTTAGCCGAAATACCCGCGAATTTCTTGGCAAATCGATTAACAAAAATTTGCTTCGCTTCTCCTCCTTCGACTTTTTTACATCCATATTTTATTTCCTCCTCCTAGCTCGTAACCATATAGGCAGTCGATACACGGGCCTTTTTCTGCAGACCCGGAAACGTACCCCACACTCGTCATCGTGTCAAATATAGACGAAATCACAATTATTTGCGAAGCCGTGCATGAAGGGCGGAACTGTGCGTTTCAAGGTGGGGAGTTTAGAGCGGGGTACTGGGCCCGGGATCAATAATCGTTTTTTTGATTGGTTAGCTACTCTTGGACTCGGGGCTCGGACCCGGACTTTGGCGAGTGTCTCTAGCATCACCGGGACACCCCGCAATTATTTAGATTTATTGGGTACTCTGGATCAGCGATGCAAGATAGCGCGCTTTTGATAATGAAGTCAGAAAATTTTGGGTCCAGCCAATTGTGTCAAAGATTTTATGGAGAACATATTTTTCAGTATTGAGTTTCTTGTCTCGACTTCTTTACAAAGTTTGCTCGATTGAATTGGAGAGGCTTTTTAGGGCAACCATCGCTTAATTTCTGGTCCTTCTACTTTGATTTGACATTGATCACGCGCGGAACACCACAATGCGCGGGTTTCAATCTGCTTTTTCTTGGGTCGGTACGATCAGCTTGGCAGTTTTTTAAAAGGCATCCTATCTTCTTTGGTGTTGTTTTATGAGTGCTTTAAGAAACTTTCTTGGTCCATGATCTTGAGAAGCCAGTCGACCTGACTACGTGGTGTGCAGAGTGGCTAGAACTCAATTATTTTGTTTTCATTTGAAGACCTTAAAACATCCTATACTAGAAGGCAGAATGTCTTTCTATGAAAAGAATATCAAGCTGGATTTTATGCCTCGATTCCACCTTGGGATGTTTTATCTTTTGGTATGTTTCGATTTCTTTTGTTGCAAATCTTAGACTCCTGTCTTATTCGACATCACTTTGGAAATTATGATATCACATTTACATGATTACACTCACATCATCAAGATTGATGTGTGGCGCTACATCAAGCTTTAGTAAGAGTCCACAAAAGCTCAATTCAGAGAGCAGATTCTGGATAATGGGCAGACAAGCTGCAAAGCCACTTTATCAATCTCTTTGATGTTCCTTTCGTTCCAGTGTCATGGCATGAGTTCGAAAGCAAGCAAATTTCTCCTCAGATTATTCTCCTTTGCGGCTAATCTATCAATTCATTTATTCAATTTAAAAGATTCATCAAAACCAAATCAATTTCACTCAAAAATTACCTAGACCTTTCACTTGAAATTTACTAATCCACACTTCAAAAGCAACAATCAACAGCTCACCAACGGGTGCCTTCTTAAATGAGTGCAACTTGTGGCTTTCACCAAACAAATCTTAATCTCGGGGGTTTTTTTTTTCGATTCTCAAAAGCGTGGGTCAGTTTAATTGTTTTTTCACTGAGAAGACGAAAATTGGTTGAATTTGTCGAGCAGGCCTCCCTTTTATATTATCGCACCAAGTCTTCATTTTGGAAACAATGGTGAACTTTCTTACACCCTAATCTGGGCGGGTCCAAAATTGAGCTAGGATCATGATTTTCTATTGAATCCTTATGAATAAAATTCAATTAAGGCATCGAAACTTCTATGGCGAGCCACAGTCGATCGATCAAAGTCATGTGGGAGAAAAGAATTGCAGGTTCATGCGTGCCGTCCGCAAAGTACAAATTTTTGAACCCACAAATCACTTCATTAAGTTTCCCACAAAACGCCTCGGGGATTTTCAAGTCAGTTGCGGGCGTTTACAAATATGTACCATCCGATGCCAATCTTGGAGCTCCAGAGTGGTAAACTATGAATGACCGGAGAATCTGCTGTAATTTAGGATACCGTGATGGCGATCACGTGATGATTTGCCGCGCACCCACCACGCGGGACAGACAAGAGGAAATTTTCACCCCCATATGAATTGGAGGATGAAGGGTTTTTGGATGAAAGAATTGGTGACCAATACACGGGAGCATGATGCTACCTTTCCAAGGCACTTACAAATATCGAACTACTAATTTTATACGTAGAAGCCTGTATACAGGCGTTGCGCATCTAACAGATTCTGCCGCTTTGCAACAGAATCACTTTATAAGAATGTTTCCTCGGCGCCGAAATGCTGGACATACTTTCGAGAGTACATAAAAACCCGTACATTTATGCTTTATATGCCGTAAACTTGCTCTGGGTTATTGGAAATTTTATAAGGAGTATACTTGTAGCCAGATTCCTCTTGTAAACGAGATCTGACAAAAGCACAAAAAAATTGACTCCGGCGTGATTCGAACACGCGCATCTTACGATAACAGAACTTGAGTCTGCCGCCTTAGACCGCTCGGCCACAGAGCCTTATGTGCTTTTTGAGAAAGGACGGTTTTTTATGATGTTTAGTTGTAACTATCTGACAGCTTGATATGGTTTGAAACAGTGATGTACGCTCTCAAATTCACCGACATATGAGACAATTTTTTCAAAAGTCTGCATCAAGGAGCCTGAATCCATTCCAGCACGTCTCAAGACAACTTGAAAAATTTGAATTGGTTTATTTTCTCCGTCTACAAAATCTAAACTCGTAGAATGGGGGAATCAAAGGATGCGGCTTCCTTGGCACGCAAAAAGCACGCCTCGAATCGCGAGATTGGAAGCGCATTTTTTTTTTTTTTTTGCTTTTGGGAGAGACGCACCCAGCGGGCCGATGACAAATTTTCTACGTTTTACAAAGGGCGTGCCAAGAGGGGTTGCTTTTGCTGTGGTGATGGCGTGAGGTGACCCGAGTTCGACACTAGGTACGTCTCTTGGGAGCGGATTAGGGGTTTATATGATTTTTTTGTAGTTTTAATTCTTTTTTTTTCTTTACTTAGATGAAAAAGACAAATTCAAATTACAGTAAAAGACTTCAAGCGAGTCATATTAATGAAGAAGTGTTAGAGATCGAAGTCTAAAGATTTACATTTCACCTTCTTGTTCATACTGTCCTAAGCTATTCCTTTCATGAATGAATGCCGTAAAAATACAGCACTCTGTTAGAGTTTTAGTTCTTTAATTAGAATAAAGAAAAAAAAAACACGAAACAACAAAAGAGCAAAAAAGAACAACATGTATTGGAAGTGCTCCTCTCTTTTATTGAGACATTTATCAAGCCAAGTCCACGATCAATTGACTTTTTTGCGGCCTTGTGTTAAGGTAAAGCTAAACAACATTTTGGAATATACATGAAATCTTTTAATTGTTCAGCGGCTTTTCCAACTCACATTTCACGTATAGCAAACGATCGAAAGAAAAGGCTTGGTACTATTGCATGCAAAATTTCGCATAAAACGGTTTGGCTAAGGACAAGATTCAAGAAGTTGACCCACCTAAGAATTCTAACATTTTTTGTTTCGACTTGTGATAGGTTTCTCACTTGCCTCAAGGCACCACCATTTCAAAGATCTCCCCACTTTGCTCAGCACTGTCCTAGCTTCAATCCTACAACACACATTTTCCGAACTCACATTCCAAGTAAACTCATAGTAAAACAACATCTTCGCTATTTCAGCATGTCTGTGATCTATAATCAACTCATATAATCTATAATCAACTTATATAATCTCAAGCAATCATCGCACATCCTACTCACCTACACGGCACAGTAGCCTCCGTCCACCTGGATATCCGTTCCTGTGGTGAACGACGCCAAGTCGCTGGCCAAGTACATGTAAGCGCCGACCAACTCCTCGGGCTGGGCCTCTCTTCCCAAAGGCGTCAACCCCCACCACTTCGCACGCTGTTCAGTAGGCACAAAGTCAGACAATCCCGTGTCCGTGTAGCCTGGGGAAACGGTGTTGACACGCGCAAAACCCGCAAACTCCACCGCCAACGACTTACCCATGTGCACCACGGCCGCCTTCGAGGCATTGTAGCCGGTTTGGTAGTTGGGCACATTCACAATATGACCCGACATAGAGGCGGTCATGATGAGCGAGCCTTGGCCCTTTCTCTTGAACACTTCACCCACACTCTTGGCGCAGTTGAAGACGCCGTGGACGTTCACGTCAAACACGCGTCTCCACTCGTCTAGCGTGCTGGTGTCGTTCAAAATCGAGCCTGTGGTCCACACAACACCGGCATTGGCAATAAAGGTGTTGATTGTGCCAAAATCCTCCTCGATCTGGCGCACGGTCTCCTTGACCAGGCCGTAGTTTGTCACGTCTACCGTGTACGACTTGACCTTGACTCCGTACTTTTCACTCAACGTCTTGTCGATGGTTGGATTGTACTTGAAATCCATGATCGCCACGTGCGACCCGGCCAGCGCAAACGCGTCTGCAAGTGCCCCGCCAATTGACCCGGCCGCGCCCGTGATCACCGTGACCTTGTCGTTCATGCGGAAGCGCTCAAAGGCGCTTCCCGAGAGTTTGGGAGGTGTAAAAGGCACCGGCTGCTCGTCCTGCTCGGGCTTGATAATGGTGGTGTACTGTTTTTCAGAAACGGTCATTTTATAATATGTCGAGATAAGGAATGGAAGAAAATCTTTTAATTTGAGGTCGGTCAGTAGACGAACCGGATTTGTCGAGCGCTTTATATATCCGGCTACCCCAGAATTGTGAGATGCCCATAATTGTCCGAGAAATGCTCCGGGCGGAAAATGGTTACGAGCGCGCGAAAAAGAAACGTGGTGGGTGCCCGAAGATCTGGGAGTTGAAAAAGAAAACAATGGGCATTTCAGATCAAGTAAGTTCTCCATTACCCAAAGCAATTGTATTTTGCGAGACGCGTTATGAGTTTTGAATTTTGAGTATTCGATAGATAAGTACTTTTTATTTGCAAGACGTGAATTGTTTCGCCTGGCTCCAAAGTAACCTCTTCAATGTGAGTAGACATGATGTCAGACCCGACTGTGCGACACCCAACAAGAAGATACTCCGAACTTATGATAGATTAGAGAAACACAAGAAGTTGAGTGTCGATTTCAATCGCGTTAAATTTATAAAAGGAACTTTTTCCAATCTTTACACGAAAGACACCGCTCTGCAAATCCCATATTCAAGTCCTCTCGGATGCTATTCATTGCCGTGGTAATGACAGATCTCATGACGATGGCAAGGGCAGCCATATGTAGGCCGCATGCGAAATGACATCAGAAAAGAAGAAGAAGGGCCTAATTGAGAGACGAGGTTTGGAGCGCAAACATAGAATTTGGAAAGACCAGATGAACAATTCATGGATAGCTCTGGCTGAAACGAAAAAGTCTGGTCTGTCCTGTCTAATTGATTCAGTCTGGTCTGTCTACTCTAGTCAATTCAGTCTAGTCTAGCCGGTTTGGTCAGTCCACTCCAGTATATCCTGTCTATTGTATCCATCTAGTCAATTCATTCGAGTCTTGAACTGTTCAAACGATGACCAAGTATATATTTATTCGATGGGGCAATTACAAGTGAAAGCAGACCATTGTCTGAGGGCACTGGAGCGTCAAGAAAAGCCAAATTAAAGCAATTCAGATCATCGTATTCCTAAAGCCGTCAAGTATGTGTCCAAAAGCTTGACTTCTTGAACTCGCTCCAAATGGCAACCTGCAGAAGAGTACGGGTATGGATTTTTTTCAGCCATGGCGGAAAGTGATGTTCGAGGCGGACGGGCTTGCTTTGAGCTTGATAGTGTGGCACTTTTTAGATTGCTATCGCGAACAAGAACAGTGGCTCACATGACCCGACCAAACCTGTACGTCCTCCATTCTGGATTTTGGCCATTTCTCGGTGACTCCACGTCTCATTCAAGTCGATCCCGAACTGGATAATTTTTCTGAGAAGCCGAAGTCTTAGCAGTAATAAGACCTCTGATGTACCGATTAATTTCTCACAACTCAAAGCGCTCGGGAGCCGAATGCGATTGCGCATAACTCACATAAGCAAAGTATTGACTCTCACAGATGGCGGGTTTTGGCTCGTTTCTTTGGTTGCACTAAGGCGAGCGCAATTACTGGTCTGAGTGCATTAAATGATCAATTTTGACACATTTATAGAATTGTGGGCTTGAACAGAGCTGGGATATACATAAGACAAATCTAAGCAAGCTTTATGTGTCATAATAGCTCAAAGAATAACGACGTATAAACCGCTTGCACGATTCCCGACAACCGATTTGTATTAAACCTCGAGTTGAAACAGGTTCCCGAGCCATGATCAGCCATTGTCGGTCATTGTCAGTCACTGTCAGTCATTGTCAGTCATGATCAGTCACGATCAAGCAAGAAACGTGATAAAGCACATATTGAAATGTCCCGGAGATGATTCGCCGTGTGAGCCATGCACGTGACCTTCTCTAATCAAAAACCACGTGACCTCGGTAGTGACTTTTACACGTGGCCGGAAGCTTTCGCTTAGCTTGCTTTCTCTCATTTAGGGCCGCACAACAGTCATCACAAGAAAGAAAGGAATGAAAGAATGAAAAGATGAGAGAGTAAAAGAATGTAAAAACAAAAAACGGTGTCAAAGAATGGCATTATTGTACTTTTGGGGCTTAAATCTCCATGCTCTAGAATCTACTCGTGTTTCTGTTATCGCAATCTTCAGACTCTCGTCATGAAGTCAAGACCAAGTACCCTTTCTGTCACTCTGAGGCATTCGCCCTGCCAGTGCGAGGCGCTAGACCGGGTAATTAAAAATGTTTCCAAAGGCTCTTTGCGTCTCGTTTCCTTTCTGCTTCATTCCACGTAAAATTTCTTAGCTATTAACAACAAAGTCAGATTGAAAGGAGATAGACCATACCGGGTGAAGGATGATAAAAGGTGAGAGGATAACAAAAGGTGAGAGGATAACAAAAGGTGAGAGGATAACAAAAGGTGAGAGGATAACAAAAGGTGAGAGGATAAGTGGGAGGCTAGAACTTAAGAAGAAAATATTATAAAAGTATACATAAAAATAAAGAAGAAGAGAGACATCGATGAAGCAGATCCCAGACGAGCATGGGGCCAGTGGTCGGTGAAGTCTCCCAAGAAATATACTAGTCATATTGGATATGCCACGACAAGAAACTTTTTGGCAAAAGATTCAAAAACATTCTGTCTAAGTGACATCACAATGTAAGATTTACATTTAGAAGTCATCAAGCTGACGTTTATTGTTCCAAGCTGAGGCTTGTCTGACCTCTGATCTTATTTTCTGATCATTTTTTCTGATCATGTTTTTTGCTCCATTTCTTTGATAATTTATCTGCTCCATTTCTCTGAACTGTTTTTCTGATATCTCCCTCAATCTGTTCCACTAATCTCTCCTACCAAAAACTTCTACCTATATCCCTTACAAAACTCGAGAACCTTTGTTGATATGGCATCTTTCAAGCCCCGATTGGAAGCAATAAAAATCATACTTCTACTTCGCTAAACACAAACCCGAGCGGCGTCACCCTTAGGGCGAGGACTAGCATAAACATGACAACACGTGAAAAATTTTTTTAGAAGCGTGGGAAGCACTTGTGGCCTGCTCATGCAAGTTGACGCCTGCGCACTCTCGCTACTTACAAGTTGGCATGAAATACATAAGACGAGGCAGATCTCGATTTTTAGGGTATTTCAAAATTGACAGAAAAGAGAACGAGCCGCCTGCTTTCTTTATTTTTTGCGTGAAGTTCATTTTTTTTTAGTTTATTTCCTTTTGGGCTGGTTTTTTTTCACAAGCCCATATTTCTGAGTGCACATCAGTAAGCTCAGTTTCACAGGAGGACTTTCTCATTTCTGAGTTTCATTTCAACGGCTTATTTTCAGGGCTCGCTGTCTAAGCTCAGAAGTAGCATATACAAGTCTGAGCTCATATTACGCTCACCTCTGGCCAACTTTTCGCTTGCTTCTAGCTCGCTTTTTGCTGATTCTAGCTGATTTTCCGCTTGCTTTCCGCTAATTTTTCGCTAGTTTTCCGCTAATTTTTCGCTAGTTTTCCGCTTATTTTTCGCTGACTTCTATTAAATAGCTGGCTTTACATTCTCGCTGCCCAAAAAAAAAAAAAAAAATGCTGCACTGCTCCAAGGACCTAGAGGCCAACCACGACCCCGAAGAGTGCGAGGAGTGTGCGGGGCTCGCGCGGCCCAAGCGAATCGTGGATGTATTTTTCGTGTTTTGCTTCATTATGTTCGTGACGTTTTTGGGCGCCAACTTCGTCTCGCTCCTGCCTCCCACGCACTTGCCCACGGGCCAGCAAAAACCATGATATGCCAATGAAGGGAGAGAGAACGGAGGTCTAGTGACGGTGAAAGTGATGTTTTCTACAAGCGAGTGGAACAAAAAAAAGATTCAATGAAGACTCTTGGTTGTTTTTAAGTCGCATTCATTCCAGGGGCTGTCTTTTGTTTTACGCTGTCTTATCCATTTCCCACGTTTCTCCAGAGGCCCAGCCCCATCTTTTCTCCAGAGGCCCCATCTTTTTTCCAAAGGCCTCATCTTTTTTCCACAGGCGCCATCTTTTTTCCAAAGGCCCCATCTTTTTTCCAAAGGCCCCATCTTTTTTCCAAAGGCCCCATCTTTTTTCCAAAGGCCTCATCTTTTTTCCAAAGGCGCCATCTTTTTTCCAAAGGCCCCATCTTTTTTCCAAAGGCCTCATCTTTTTTCCAAAGGCCCCATCTTTTTTCCAAAGGCCCCATCTTTTTTCCAAAGGCCCCATCTTTTTTCCAGAGGCCCCATCTTTTTTCGCGCCCTCTCTACCTTTTTTGCGCCTTCTTATTTTAGCCTGGCGCTGTCGGAAGTCGCCCCGCTTCTTGCGCGCGCCCGCCCCACACTCCGCCCACTGTCGCCCACTATCGCTCCTTCTCGCCCTATCGCGCACTGTATCGCCCTCATTCGCGGAGCACCCCCACCCATTATCGCCCCACAGCAATCCTTCTCGAAAAGAGGGGAGTGTACGCTGGCACCAACGGTGCATGGTATTGTATGGTATATAATAGTGGGTATGGTATTGTATGGTATTGTATGGTAGGGTATGGGGGGCCAAAATATGGATAACCCGCTCGTGCTTATAGGGGCCAGGGCCCGCGTTTTCCCGAACCCCACTTCAGAAACCTGATTCTTTTGAGAATAGTGAGAGAGCCTGGTCTTGGATATTTTGCTGAGTGTTGTTGAAATACAAGTGTCTGTGTTGCTGAAATACTAGTGTCTGTGTTGTTGAAATATTAGTGTCTCTGTTGCTGAAATACAAGTGTCTGTGTTGCTATACAAGTGTTAAATACTAGTGGCCGTGTTACTAGAGACCGTGTCATTGCTAGACTGGAGCCCGTTTCATTCTTGTGTTGGTATCCTGTCAACTAGGAGATTAGTTACTAGAATATTAGTTTCTAGAATTTTTGCTATATCTGCCGCTTCAGGTGCTGTTATTGCTGCTGACCGTGTGAACTTCAAAGCTTATAACTCGAGCGCCCATTTTTCTTTTTCTTTAGTTTAGGATCAAGCTTTGCCCTTAGAGAGTAACTCAACGATCACAGACTCAACTTCTAAGAGCGGCTTATTGGAACGTTTGAATTATCCATCAGAACCGCCCAACCTTTTCATTGGGGCCTTCGATCGATACCACCTTAGCACCCGGTGCAAGGAAATACCATCACATAAAACCAGCTGAATTCCCAAAGCTTCGCAACAAACACTGCAAGCTATACACTTAACAAAAAGAAAGGCCTCTGAAAACACCACTTTTGTCATGCTGGAGCAGGAATTCTACGCCTTGCTCACCGCCGAAGAGCGCCGGCTCCATGAGAACAAAAAGCGCATCAAATACCATCAAAGATGGGGCTCGTACCTCAGCGAGCGGCAGTGGGCCACGGTCCGTGAAGACTACTCGGCCTCCGGCAGCGCGTGGGACGATTTTTCCTTCGACGACTCCCGCCACAGAACGTACCGTTGGGGAGAGGACGGGTTGGCCGGCACGTGCGACACGCACCAGTTGGTGTGTTTGCTGATGGCGCTCTGGAACGGCCAGGACGATATCTTGAAAGAGAAGTTGTTTGGCGTCACCAACTCCCAGGGAAACCACGGCGAGGACGTCAAGGAGCTCTACTACTACTTGGACAACACGCCCACCCACTCGTACATGAAGTTCTTGTACAAGTACCCGCAGAGCAAGTTTCCTTACAAGCAGCTCGTGGAGGAGAGCGGGAAAAAGACGCGTTTGGAGCACGAATACGAGATCACCGACACCGGGATCTTCGACGAAGGCCGCTATTTCGATGTAGTGCATGAGGTGGCCAAGTCGGACGACGACCCAGAAGAGTTGTTGTTCAGAATCACCGCCTATAACCGCGGCCCGGAAGCAGCGCCTTTGCACATTTTGCCCCACATTGTGTGTAGAAACACGTGGGCCTGGGGAACCGAGGAGCTGCACAAGGGCAAGCCACACATGCGGGCGACGGACCACTCGTCAATCGAGGTCGATCACCCCAAGTTCGGCAAGCGGCACGTGGTGTTTGCGCCTGCGCCTGGTGTGACTGAGGACTCGCCCGACATCGAGCCACAGTTGCTTTTCACCGAGAACGAGACAAACTCGCAGCTTTTGTACGGGCAAGAAAATGCCCTGGAGTACGTGAAAGACGCGTTCCACGACTACGTCGTCGGTGGCAAGGATGCGGCAGTGAACCCAAAGAAAGAGGGTACGAAAGCCACGGCCTTGTTTTCGTTTGACCAGAATGGCGGTGTGGCCCCGGGAGACTACGTCACCATCCGGTACAAGATGTCGCGGAACGGCGGCGAGATCGACGAGTTTGAGTTTGACAATGTCTTTGGCCGCCGCCAGGATGAGGCCGACGCCTTCTACTGGAAAGTCACGCCCTTGCCTCTTTCCGATCAGTTGAGACAAGTCCAGCGCCAGGCTTTTGCCGGCTTGTTGTGGACAAAGCAGTTCTATCATTTCGTCCACAGCTACTGGCTGAGCGGAGACCCCAACACGCCGCCGCCTCCGGAAAACAGGGCCAACGGAAGAAACAAGGAGTGGAAGCATTTGTTCATCGACGACGTGTTGTCGTTGCCTGATAAGTGGGAATATCCGTTTTTTGCGGCTTGGGATACTGCTTTCCACTGTATTCCATTTGCCATGATCGACCCGGAGTTCGCAAAGAAACAGTTGGAGCTCTTGACCAGGGAATGGTACATGCATCCTAACGGCCAGTTGCCTGCCTATGAGTGGAACTTCAGTGATGTGAACCCACCGGTGCATGCCTGGTCGTCGTACAGAGTGTTCAAGATCGAGAGAAAAATGTACGGTGTCGAGGATATCGATTTCTTGGAGAGCATGTTCCAGAAATTGTTGATCAACTTCACCTGGTGGGTGAACCGGAAAGATGCCGACGGCAACAACTTGTTCGAGGGCGGCTTCTTGGGACTCGACAACATTGGTGTGTTCAACAGATCCGAGCCCTTGCCCACTGGCGGTACTTTGCAGCAGTCGGACTCCACCGGCTGGATGGCTTTCTACTGTTTGCAGATGTTGAACATCGCCTTGGAGTTGGCAAAGACCAGACCCGTGTATGAGAATATCGCGTCCAAGTTCTTCGAGCATTTCTTATTGATTGCTGACGCGATGTCTTACAGGGGTGCTACTCAGGGTGACCAGACACCTACTGATCAATCTTTGTGGGACGAAAAGGATAAGTTTTACTACGACGCGATCCATTTTGGCGACCACACGCAGTCTTTGCCCATTAGATCGCTTGTTGGCTTGATCCCCTTATATGCCTCGTTGACTTTGGAGCCGGAGTTGTTGAACAAGTTCCCGTCCTTCAAGAAAAGATTGGACTGGTTCATTGAAAACAGGAAATCCGTTGCAGAAAGAAACATCGCGTCCATGACCAATCGTGGTGTGGGCGAGAGACTTCTCTTATCTTTGGTCAACAAGGATCGTCTTGTGGCAATCTTGGAGCGCATGTTGGATGAAGATGAATTTTTGTCCGACTACGGTATCCGGTCCTTGTCCAAGTATCACGAGAGACACCCATTTGAGTTGGATGTTCACGGGCAAAAGTACGAAGTCAAGTATTTACCTGGCGAGTCGGACTCAGGCATGTTTGGAGGAAACTCGAATTGGAGAGGGCCCATCTGGTTCCCTGTGAATTTCCTCTTGGTTGAGTCCTTGCAACGCTTCTATTTGTACTATGGTTCCGACTTGAAGGTGGAGTGTCCTAAAGGGTCAGGAGAATACTTGAATTTAGCACAGTGTGCACAGGAGATTCAACACAGATTAATTCACTTGTTCGTACCCGATGCCGAAGGAAACAGGGCATGTAATGGCGAGAACGATTTGGTAAACAAGGACCCACACTTCAAGGATTACGTGCCTTTTTATGAATACTTTGATGGCGATACTGGACGTGGTCTTGGTGCCCTGCATCAGTGTGGCTGGACTGCCGTTGTGGCGAAGTGGATCCACGATAATGGAACGACCTGCAGAACACCAAAGACGCCTAAACCACCTACGAAGCCGGTGCGGAGAAACTCAATCCACTCTTTCGAGACGGAGAATGAGTCGGCGTTGTCTCAGGAAGAGAATGACGACGAGCTTCTTGAGAAGTTTGCACCAAAAGCAGGTCCCTTCCCCGGCCGGTTGATCAGAAGAAGAAGCGGCAAGTCGTTATTGAACTTGACGATCCAGTCCTTGGACATAGGAGACGATGAGAACATCGATCCTGGCAGCGAGCCCATTGCCGGCTTCCGTGACTTGAAAAATGTAACCGCTGAGATGCGCGACCTTTCGCCAACTGACTCGAGAAGGTCGTCTGAATCTAAAGGACAAGACCCCAACTTGATGGACCAGATTCGCTCTGCATTCAAGAAGTACAAGAATCGTACTGATGAGGACGAAGCCGATGAGTTTGAAACCAGACATTAGGCCGTCTTCTACGCGTTCGGCCATAATAGCTTAGTGCTATTGTCGATGACTCCAAAGCCAGATTTCTCTGACTCACGCGTATAGACATTGATATTTTTACAGACAATGATAGACATCAAGATTCGGTAGGATGTTGACTGACTAGTAAGGTGAACTCTCCATGCGCGGTGTGACTTGACAGGATATTGTAATTTGTCACTTCATCGCACAGTCATACAAGCACAGTCATACAAGCACAGTCATATAAGCGCAGTCATACAAGCACAGTCATAAAAGCACACAGCATCCTGGGCTCCGCCAGCCTAGACATGACTAGATATGACTTCGCGTAAAATAGCATAATGTCACATCACATAGCACCGCATCACATAGCACGTAGCATTACACCACTTGGCCTAGCATCACATGGCACAGCATCACATGGCATAGCATTACATTACATTACCCTGCATGACCTAACAGCCCCTGAGACCGAAACCAAAAGAGCTTCTCTCTTTGCGTCTTTTACGAAGTCACAAAACTAGACGCACTTGGTCCCTTGGTCCTTTTTCGAGTTTTAGGACGCGTCGTTTCGCAATCGATTTGAGTGAGCTCAGGTTGAAAACGACCACGAGTAATGATTTTGCGGTGGGCGAAAATTGTGAGGCAACTCATATTTAATTTCAGCTGAGAAATGACATTCCTATCAAAAGCACCGAAAATGTTACCATCTAAAAGGACTCGGCACATCCCCAAACCTACACGCGAGCTCAGCTTTCTCTAACTAGGAAAAAGTCTGGTGCTTGTGGCTCAAAAACAGGAATCTTTATGAAAACTCAAACTTCGTAGAATTAAAAAAGAATAAAAAAAAAAAAAAATGTCTTCTGATTATATCGAATTTTCAAACGCAAACTGCGCTCCGCGGCTTGAGGTTTTGTGCTCTCTT
The DNA here is from genome assembly GCA_030578735.1 of Metschnikowia noctiluminum. Classification (NCBI taxonomy): domain Eukaryota; kingdom Fungi; phylum Ascomycota; class Pichiomycetes; order Serinales; family Metschnikowiaceae; genus Metschnikowia; species Metschnikowia noctiluminum. Next base: position 18,740 of record JAKTYO010000066.1, on the reverse strand, counting down.
GACCTCAAATGAGTCTTTCAGTGAGCCTTCTGAGAAGCCTTTTGTGGCCAGCCATTTGAGCTGATTTCCCACCATGAGATTGCACTGCGAGAGACTGTCGAGCCCAAACAGACTAGGCAAAATATAAGAAAAAATATAAGATACGGGGAATAAGAATGATATGGAAAAGGGGAATTCGAGAACAAACCCTGAGACAAGTACGACTACTTAGAATGAGTTTTGAGGTCATGTCACAACACTTATGGTGAGAGTCAGTTTTTCACAATCAAACACGAAATATATTACGAAGTCATTTACAAGGATTAATCATAACACATACAGATATAAATCTGTGTAACTTGAATTTTAATCTCAGGACATTATATCACGCTGCGATTCTCAGAAGGCAGACATGAGTTTATTAATTCAGGCCGCGCTTAATACTCCAAGCCTGCTCTCGCTTCGAAGTTTGAATAAAAGACAGATGAGAAGGATATAGAGCCTCCCAAATTTGTGAATTGCACATTTGTGAAATGCACATTTGTAAATTAGAAATTCAGAATCTTGAGATTGTGATTCTCCCCACAAAAGAAGCCCGATGGAGTATCACACGCAAGTCTGTCATTTTCTGGACAAGTTCGTAAGCTTGCCTTGGACACGAGGGACTCAAAAGCCTGGACTATAAGGAGTTCCCTCCTTGACTTCGTTCGAGGAGTTGAAATTCTCCTCTCACAAAAGGTAAAAAAAAAAGCACAGGTCAGAGAAGTCCAAAAATTGACACTCAATCCTATTTAGGTCTTGAAGTATAATGATTTCAAAACGAGGTCAATGGAAAGCCAACTGGCTAAATTACAGCTGCGTCCATGAGGTTTTTTTTGTTTTTTTTTTTTTTTTCGGACTTGGACGGGCCCCGCTCTCTCACGTGACTTTTTCAAGAACCTTCCAGTCACGTGCCTTCTCCGCTCTCACTCACTCACTCACGAAGGCACTCATGGCCTTGTACTGCACACAAATCCTCGTGCCATATTCCGCGCACTACGTCTCCACCTCGCAAGCCGCAAGCGCTATCGATTACTCCTGAAGGCGCCTCAGACATTCCTTACCCTCTGAACACCACCCAAACACAACCCAAACACAACCCAAGCACAACCCAAACACCCAAAAAAATGACAGATCTTCTCGAGACTTACGAGTCCGACTTCCAGTTGGCAATCCAGGAGGCCAAGCTGCAATTTTCCGCCGTGGGCCGTGACCCCACGCTGCGCCGAGCGGCCTTGCAAGCTATCGAACAGGCCACCGACGAGGCGCTCGAAGTCTTGGACCAGATGAACATCGAGGTGCTGAACTTACCTGCTAGCCAGCGGCTGGCGCAAAACAGGAAAATCCGCGAGTATCGCAGCGAGGTTGATGAAACAAAGGCAAAGTTGCGCCAGCTCTTGGACGAGGAGGACCGCGGTGCTCTTTTTGGCCAGCGGTACAAAGACGAGGAGGCCGGTGTGGGACACGGCCACGACTCGCAAAGAAAGCAGTTGCTCAGCAACAACGCGTCGCTCGAACGGACTTCCGACAGGCTTCGGGAGAGCCAGCGGATCGCGTATGAGACCGAGAATATCGGAGGGAATATCTTGAACGACTTGCGTGCCCAGCGGGAGCAGATTGTCAACCTGCGAAACACACTCGGCGCCGCCGATAACTACGTGGACAAGTCTGTGCAGACGCTCAAGTCGATGTCGCGGCGGATCACGGCAAATAAGTTCATTAGCTATGCGATCATCGCGGTGTTGATTCTCCTCATCTTGTTGGTGCTCGCCAGCAAGTTTTGGTAATGCGAATGGTATCAACTCATGGTCTTGAATGTGCGAGATCATGTGATTCTTTGTGTGTTTCAAGTGCGCTATTTGAGAAACTGGTAGGCTTTTTGTCGTTTGAGGACTTTAGGCATGTCCGAGTCCTGAGATCGTCGGAACTCTGGTCAATGCGAAGGCTCTAATCTTTGAAGCAGGCAAGCTTTTCATTTTGCCTGCAGTGAATTGCTGATTGATGTGGATTGTAGACTGCTCGGTCACCAGCAGGCTGCGTGGAGTCATCGGCAATCTGACTCCGTAAGGTGCTTTCGCTTTGTAGGAAAGATGCGGATCCGTTTCAGTTGCTTGGTGAAAGCAACTCGATGTTTCGAATTCTCTACAATCATATTCAAAGAATGAGATTAACATATTTGATTTGCGAGGAGGAATTTGGCCAAAGCAGAGAACATTATATGATCATTTACTAGGATATCCCAGGTCTGGACCGAGGTCTTTGATGAGAGTTGTTCCTGATAGCGCACAGAGCTCATCTCAAGAAGTCGACGTCAGATGAATACAGAAACATCTGGGCGTAGTCAAGAGTCGTGATCTGACTGAGCGATGGCCGATTCCTATCCTGAATACCGCCTCAGGAACTGCTATTCAAGATCTCAAACCTGGACATTCGCTTGATGATTCCAATGAATGCGCAACCATAACCGATCTAAACTAATCCTGACTTGAAATAAACAAGAGGCAGAATTGATCTTGTCTGGCGGTCCCTTTGTAGGTCTAGCGTGAATACACGGACCTTCTCTGCGCGGGTCGCGACGACCTTGAGACAAATACCTCATGACTTGATTTGAACCAATTCTTAACCTCTTATATGATAAACACAACTCTGGGTGACCAGATAGTTTTAAAGAGCTTTTAATTTAAACCGCCCAACCACCAATCTATGGCTTTCCTTTTTTTGAATTTTTTTGGATGAGTCTTCTCATTTATGAGAGATACCAAATGCAACTCGCAGGAATCTGTCGCTCACACGCCTACCCAGTAATTCAGGACCTCTGACGTTTCGAGTCCTTACGCTGAACAAAAACACCGGCTGAGCCTCAGGGTCAACGAAGACCCGCTCTGTCAGCTTTTTTTCAATCAAAAGATTACTTTGCTCGATTTGTATCATGTCGATCGTTGCTTTTGTTAGGGCTTTAATACCAATCTGGTTGTATGTGCGTGGATGCTTCGATCTCCTATTTACTAATCTTGTCGAAGCACCTTACAAATGCCTTTACAGTTGTTTCCCCAGGATGCCAGTTCAATTTCTAAATCGGGTAGTGAAGAAATTAGCACAAAACTGAAAAAAAATATTTCCGTAAAACTGAATGTGTACAAACATGGAGAAGCAACTAGTAACCAAATAATACTGAAAAGTCAGACATTTCACTTCACACCTTAATCTGCTTTTAAAAATCCAAACTTGCGTCAGACATATCATGAGACACACTCAGTAATGGTCGGGAGATTCTTCATGGCAGCCTATAACTCCCACCTCAATCTCTTGTGTATATGCTGTCTTCACTGAGTAAACTTACTATTTCCAAAAGCTCCAAATATTTAGGGCTCCGAGTCGCAGAGCGGCCCGGCCCCGAATGCGGCAGAGACCGAGGCCCGCCCGGCATGCGGCGACTCGACTGCTTAGTATAGGCGGATTTTCATTAGTCAGGGCGCGCATGAGGATGATTCAGGCCCGGAGTCATTTTCTTGTAGCGAGCTCTGATTCCCATATATGGTAGATGAGATCCCAACAAATGATTGCAATATGGCTATAGTTCGATCTTCTATTGTATTGTGAGGAGTAAGACTGGCTTACAGTGTGAATCAGGCTTAAAACATGAAAGCTATTGACCAATACCTGCTACTTACGTATCTGTAGGACTCGTAGATTTCGAGGTGTCAAGATACAGTTCCACACGGCCCACGGGCTTTTTTTTCCGTCTCATTTCGGACCTTTCGCTGAGCTTCATATAAGGTTTGAGATCTTCTTCTCTTATATTTTTTTGCCAAAATCATAAAGCTTGATAAGCCAAGTGCCAGAACAGAATAAAAAGAAAAGTTGTCCAGATCAATAATCCCGGCAATTTAATGACTACTCGCTGATTTCACTGAGACTCTGTCATTTCAAGCATCCCAACTCACCGCACAGGGCTTCGATCCACCTCGGAGCATCTCGATTCACTCAGCTATTCGAAGTCAGCCACACAATCCTTAACACAACACACACAACATGTTCAGAGCCGCTCCCCTAATCAACGGAGCCTTCTATAGAATCCCACGCATCTCCCAAAACTTGGCATTTGCGGGATCTCGCAGACTATTCTGTCAAAGTCTCACCAATCTCCATGGGCACCTCCACAAACCCAATCCGGGCGAGGAACTCAAGATCACTTTCATATCAAAAGACGGCCTGCAGCAAACTTTCGAGGTGGCAGAGGGCGACAACATATTGGACATAGCGCAGGCCCACAATTTAGATATGGAAGGTGCTTGCGGAGGCTCATGTGCGTGTTCCACCTGCCACGTTATTGTTGACCCGGACTTCTATGACGAGATTCCAGAGCCAGATGACGACGAAAACGATATGTTGGACTTGGCCTTCGGGTTGACGGAAACGTCCCGCTTGGGATGCCAGGTCAAGATGTCTAAGGAACTAGATGGCATTCGTATCGCTCTCCCTGCAATGACAAGAAACTTACAGTCCAAGGACTTCAACTAAGGAAAACGATACCCGAGCTGGTCATTATATGGGCCCTGTACATAGAAGCTGCTGATCTCGCCGGCCTTGTTATAATTTATTACGGTTGAGTGCGTCAAGAGTTTGATCCCGGGTTTGGACTTTATGTGAGCTTACGAAAAGACCAATTAATTGAGCCAAAAAAATACAGCCATTCAATCTAAAGAACGGAGAGGAAAGCCTTTTCAAAAACTTGTCTATAGAGCAATTCTACCGATATCAGATATCAATGCCTTATCTATTTATGCTTTTCGGATTAAGGTTCAAAACATGGCCAGGAAGACATACTTTTGATGAGGGAAAAAAGTGCTAATTGATGGGTCTTGATTTTTGACAGAAAATCTGTCAAATACATAGGCAAAATCGATTTTTTTCTTTCATTCTCAGGTAATCATTGCCCAGCATGTATGATTCACTTAAATCTGTAGTGCAGCCCAAGGGTCAACAGTGTAAGTCATCACCCAAGTCGCGCGGTCCACTTTGGCTCATGCACCCTGTGTTTACATAACTAAGCTATCGCGAATTTACGCCTGACTTTGCCAAACACGGTAAGAACACCCTTCACAATCGCCTATAACTGTATTGAGTACGATCAAAGCATCATTGGGGAAATTACGCCTGGAGCCTTCTGAAACATATTCGGAACAAAACCTGAAACTCCTTTGAAACAATCTTGAGTCCCCTCCAAAACGCACTTGGAACAATTCGGAACACACTTTCATCATTTAGGACTACACCTAGAGCACTTTGAAACACTCCTGGATAAACTCGAATTACACTTCAAAGGATCTGAAACACTTTCGGCACACCTTCCTAGTACACTCGAAACACACCTGAAGCAGTGCCAAAACAGTTCACATACAGCCACTCAGTCTATGCTATGCACATCACATCTTTACTAATGAGTGAAAACAAACATCAGAATTCATTTTCGCCAGAAAGAAAGCGTAGGCGCGTACTTCAGGAGATCGTGAACATAGAAGAGCCCTACTTGCTGGAGAAAGATCGTAGCAGGTCACCGGAGCCTGGACAGACAAAAGGTGCAAAGACAAAAAGTATAGACGAAGTAGGTTGCCTAGAAGTCAGAACTCTGAGCACCCAAGATAAAGAAAACCATACCCTTGAAACTCCAAAACTGAGTCTGCTTGCAGACATGAATACAAGGGGCTCGGGTATCCCCACTCTTCGGAAAACCGATGCTTTCGAGCGATTTCTTGCAATCAATAAGTCTCTTGACCGGAAATCGACAATCAACGGCTTTGGCGGCGACTTCTTAGCATGCGCACCTCAAACACACGAAACAAGAGGGTTTGGATCTAGAGCAATTTCGGAGAGACTAAGGCAGGAGTCAAATACTCTAGATATAGACCTTATAGAGGCGAGACGGAAACTATCATACATTCAAGACGAGGCTTTTGAGACCCGGAAATTGCATCGCGCTTTGCAAAATGAGCGTCTGATGCTCAAGGCTGCATTGGAGGAACAAGAGGGCAAATTTGAATTTCTTCTGGGGCAAATAACTATGCGTGTGGAAACCCAGGAGAGAGAAATAAAAGCTCAACTAGAAGACTACGAAAGAAAGGCGCAGGCATCTTATAATGAGGTGAGGTCTGAGGTCAAGGCCGAGTTAGAAAAGGCGTTGAAATGCGAGGATGAGGAGACCTCAGAGGAGCTACTAGCGCTCGAGAAATTGAGGTCTGAATTGCAGGAGAAGATCCAAAAAGTGACTCTTGAAAATGAGGAGAGAATCAAAGCGGAACAAATAGCCATGCAAGCAGAATACGAGAGAATCGCAAACGAGATCAATGAGGAAGTTTCCGATGCCGAGCAAAAACTCCTAGACCTTCAGCTCGAGCACGATTCCGTAGCAGAGGAGAACCAGAAATTACAAGCCGCAGTATCTTCTGAGGAGGAAGCTGGTCAGCGGACGAAGAAGGAGATCTCTGCGCTCGAGCACATTATTCAAAACTACGTCATCCTGAGAAAAGATATGGAGCTGAAACTCCAGCACGAACAGGAAATCTACCACCAGGCCAAAAACAAAGCAAATTCCTGGAGTGAAAAAGAGGCTGCTGCCAAACGCGACCACGACCAGGAGAGGCTGAAATACGATCTGTACATCTTCACAAGGTGCCGCCTAGAGCACGCGATCTCGAAGCTCAGTGACAAAAACAGGGTTTTGATTAGAGTGAAGCATTTTACAAAAAGTGAGGCACAGAACCAGATCTCGAACTTCACTAATGGATTGTACAGAATGAGTGGGCCTGAATCTGAATATGAGTTTTCAAAAAACTGGGAGCTATTGACACAAGAGTCTCTTTCAAACGAAAGAGTAATGCTTACTTTCCTGGGATCAATTCCAAATGATATTTGCCTGCAAGCGAGCAATGTTTTCGGGTTCATACGAAGAGCACAAGATGTCCGAAGCCAGAATGGATGGAGCTACGATGTTGTCCTCCAGAGTTTGCTCATCACAGAAAACAATCAGTGCAGTGACCTATTCAATCCCTCATCGGAAGTGAGCATAAACTCCAAGAGCGATTCACCGCATATCATAAGTCAAAAAATGCTCGTGAAAAGTGTCTCTGACATAGCCAGTGTATTGCAGAACACTGACAGTCGTATGGGTGTTTTCATTCATCTGTTTTCGATTTCGGGCACCAATACACAGGAGGCGGAGACGCTGGCGGGATCCGTTTGGATAGTTGACATCCTGCGTCTTACGTTGCACGCCCAAGCACAGCTTTTGTCCTCGAAAGTTGGGTGTTCTGATACAGATTTTGAGATAAAAGGCGTGTCACAGGTTTTGCCAAATCTACTCAAGCGGTCGCAGCTCAATTACACAAACATGGATATCTGTAGTATTGGAGACAGAGAAGAGCCGGGCGCACAAGCATTGCTCTCGACGTTGGAGGCGTGTCTGGTTTCTGATTAGGTACTGTTTAATGAAGTTATAGTATATTACATCCATGCGGAACTGCGCAAGACTGAGGTACGGGAAGAAAACAAGAGAACAAGAGGGGCGGAATACAAGAGAATAAGATGGGCGGAGAACAAGAAAACAAAACGAGGGGAGAACATAGCAGCAAGAGAACAAGGGAATGAAATAAGTAAGAGAACAAAATCTATTTTCGTGGAAGAGTTTCGCCACCCACGAGTCGTGGATGAACAGATGCAGATATGCTATGCCATGAGGCAGGGCCTTAGCCAGAAAAAGAGAAGCTCATGAAGACGAGCTGATGAGATCGTGAAGCAACCATTTCAATTCGTCGGTTGTGCCCACATGCGGAGGATCTTTGGCAAGCGCTGGTGGCTTGCTTCCATTTTGCATATGGCCATTTTCCTTGGGCCCGTTACTCTGACCCGAATCCAGGGCTGCAGGTTTCTGTGGCTCGGTCCCTGCCTCGATCCCGGTTCCTGCGTCTTTCAAGAGTGACGCTGTTTCCTTCGGTAAAAAGCCCGTTTCCTTCCCCAGAGAGCCCGTAACTGAATTCCGAGAGCCTGTATCTATAGCCAAAGCGCCCATTTCTCTATCCAGGGAGCGTGGAATGGCGCGAGGGCGCGGTGGCAATTCGTATCCAGGCCAGGTGTAGTCTATGAGGTCATCATTCTGTAACATGACACTAGAGAGCCGCACCTGGGGTCCACAGGGCTCGATCAAATGAGGAAACATCTCTAGAGTATTGTGCATATCCTCGGCGCCGATCACGACGTTTCTTTTGCCGACGTCATCGTGCGTGAGTAGCCGGTCACGCAGACCAGAGCCGCTTCCCAAGTGAGAAGTTCCATGGCCATTCTGAGACCCACCCAACGACGTGCCTCCTTGTAGAAAGCCGGAATGAAGAAACGCGCTCGACTCGTATTTCCTCTTGCGGTACCTCACAGAGTCAATCGCACACTCGATGATGTTTTTCAAGTGCATCTCGAGCCCGAGCGAGATCACCTCAAATACACGTGGGTTGATTCCACCTGTGAGCCCGTGTTCTCGCAGAGTCATAAGAACTTTTCGCGAGAGCGTGTCTGTATCTGGAAGCTCATGACTGATAGATGCGAGTGGCGTGTTGATTCCATTGACTACATCCTGTTGCCATTGGACCAAGTTGTTTACTTGCAATTGCTGCTGCTCTTTGTCCTGGATCATGGGGATTTTCGGAAGCAACGCCTGCCGCGTGAGAGTGATGGACGCACTGAGCTTGTCTCGTTTGCCGGCATCTTTGGTGATGGCCCGGATCCTGCGGCGTTCCTTGAGAGGCAACCCCATGATGTTCAGCTTGAACTTCTCATACTGGCTCAGCTTCACGCTGCGCGACTTGGCGTTTCGCTTGTTCCAGAAGCTTGCAAGCTCACTCAGATGCTCCTGCGGCGTGTCCAGGAGCGAGTTGGCGAAGTTTAGTAGGAGAAGCTTGTTGTGGTACTTGATGAGGCCGTTCTTCATCAACGGGCCGATTTGCGCCACCAACTCTGCCCGCGAGAGCCGCCCAATGAGAAACGCTGAGAGTGCCTCATGATAAGTATCCCAGTCTGCACCCAATTTGCTCTGAAACTCACGAATGACCGATTCTAGTTGGAGTCTTTTGTTGGTTTTCACAGGCTGTGAAACTGTGACAGACGAAGCTGCTGCCACGCTGGACATTCGGAATAAACTTGGGGTCTAGGGGCTTCTGATGCAGGATGAGCTATTGCAAGTCTCTTAAACACGAGATTCTCGGTCTTTGGTGCACTTTTCACAGTGCTTTTGTTGTGATCCGACGCGCACGCACAAAACCAGCTGGCCTAGGCTCCGAAATGATCTTTGAGTGCTGGAATATGACCAATTCTGTCGGTACTGGCCTCTTAAGTATTCAGCAAGTAACACAAATTATCAATCTGTGGTGTGTTTGAGGATCGGCACAGTTCTATCTCCGTTTCTAATGCCGTCGTGTCGAGACCTGCTCGCGCTTACTATTTCCTCTCTAAAAGTGACAGAAAACGGAAAAAAATAGATAAATAAGGGCTTTAAACGCGCTTTGGAGCAGCCTCTTTCTATATATACTGCTGTGATTCTATTCCACGACACGTGGTGCACCAGATTGCTTGATGGAAGTTAAGACCTGGGCCAATCTATGTATTTTTCTTTGTTGAAAAGACGCGTTGCATGCAGGCCACACTCGACTACGTGACTGAGTTCTTCCGTGCCTAACTATGAGCGCTGCTACTTCATCTACTGCTTGACATGAATTTGAGAATTGCATGAACACACGATTTTTTCATTGCCTGATAAAAAGGTTTTTATAGTGTTTGATATGTAGACTTGTTCATTGCCCGAAACACTTGTCCACCAATTGCTTAAACTGCTACTTCATATGCTGCTTGACTGACACATCGAGACTGAACCCTCGCGCGTAGAAGGCCAACACAAACTTATGAATCTTGATCAACTGAGGAATGAAAAGATAGTCTTGGTACTGTTTGCCGCTGGTGTACTTTGAACAGCTGGATTACAGACGTGTCGCTTCCCAGTCATTTTCACATCTTCATAATGTTCATTTTTCAGAAACACATTCGCTTTTTTCCTCGTTTGACGCAGTAGGTGCTGTTTCAACAGTACGTTCGATCTCAAGCCGCCCCTCGGCTGCATAAGTCCTGTGCTCAGTGATCATAAACACAACGGAGAAAACCACGGCCAACGCACTGAGGCCAACGCCAAGGTACACCGCACCCCTGTAACCCTTGAGAACATCGCTTGTCTTTTTGTGCACCTCTATTTCAACAGTACTGGCCACGGCCAAAAATAAGGAAACAGAGTAGTTCACCACAGTGTTTACCAAAGAACCTGCCATGCCTTGATGCTCTGAGGGCAAAAAATCCGACAATATTAAGGAGGCCGCCGGAAACGAGCAGTCCATGCCCCATGCAAGAAAGAACATCTGCGCAAAAGTCAATCTCCAGAATGTTTGGTTGACTGGAATTATCAGAAGAATTGTCGAGCCTAACATAAACCCCATCATGGACGCGAACACAATGTAGGGTGCCCTTCGCTTGCTAATACATAGCCCGACCAAAAGCGCAGCCACCACCCCCAATATCAAAAGAGGCATGTATGTGAGGCCCGCTGCAATTGGCGTATAGCCCCGTAAATTAAGAAGGAAGCTCCAGTAGTAGTACTGCCAGATTCCGAAAGAACCCCAGCCCAACGACATACATAGAAGCACTAAGCCGATTCTGAGCGTGAATATCTCGCGTGGCAAGAGCGGATACTGGGCAATTTTGAGCTCAATGTAGAAAAAACCGGCAATCAATGCAACACTGACAACGAGGAGGACAATGATGTATGGAGTCTTCCACCCGACTACCGGGCCCTGATTCCACACAAAATTGAACAAGATGAGCCCGCATATTCCCACTATCGACCCAAAAAGATCAAATTTCTCATACGCCTCCCGAAAGGTATATGCATGGTGTTTGAACTTACCTGGAATTGCATACACAGCCAAGACACATAGTAGGACGCAAGCGATTCCCAAAAGCCAGAACGCCCAGCACCACCACGCAAGCTGCGCCACTACGCCGGCCATCAAGACGCCAATTGTCGCGCCAACGGGTGCAGAGGCTCCCACGAAAGCGAAAGCAAGGTTTTTTCTTTTTCCGGGGGAATACACCGTCCCCAAAATACCCATGCCACACGGCAAAATGAAGGCAAATCCCACGCCCTGGAGAGCTCGGCACGTGATGAAAAAAATTGTGGATTTTGTGTAGTACGAAAGTCCAGTCACAATGCACCATAGTGCGGCCCAGGCCCATCCGAACAAGAACATCTTGCGCAAGCCAAAGAGATCGCCCAAACGACCAGAGACTAATATGAACGTTCCAAGCGTCAATGCATAAGAGCCCATGAACCACACTGTCTGAGTGCCCTCAATTCTCTCACCTTGAAGTTCACTGAACGAATCTGAAATGATATTCATTGTGCTAAGCGACATTGCGATGGAGCCTTGCGCCAAAAACTGGGCCATGCATATGATGAACTGGAAACATATTTCTTGGAACGCAGACTGTAGTATTGGCGGTCTTGAATCCATATTTTGCCCTTCAAATACAATTAAGGCAGATTTTAGACCTGCTAGATGCTAGTCCCCGTATATATACATTTTCTTCGTATGCACAATAAACATCATTGCATCTCTCGGCCCGAGCCGTGCATTAGTCGGCGATGATCTGACGCAGGATGTACGGGTCTGTAGATACGCGACCGGCGCGCCGGTACTGGGCCTCATTGATAACGGACAAGATCAGCGGCTATCATATATCGCATCTTTGCGATGAATTTCGAGTATTTGATAACTTCAAAGTTCTGTGAAATCGCGACCGACATTTCGAGGAGACTCAGAGTTTTCAAAGTTTGCATGGAACTCGAAGCAAATGGATGAGAGTCTTAACGTTGAAATTATCTCTTTTATCAATGGCCACACATGGCCTCTTAAAACATGGAAAAATCAAGGAATGATCATTTAATGCCGTGTAAAATTACAGCTCTTCACGCTAGAAAGGCTCGAGACCATCATCAGGTCTAAATCACATTCCTCACTGATTAATATCTTCTTGAGTATGGGGAAAAAACGATGAGGCCGATCGAGTCAAGAGCTGCCCTTGAAAGCTTGGTAGACTTTGAGTCGTCGTCATTTTAAAGAATCTTGGTTTAGTATAGCGCTGGAGCTCCGAAAGATTTCGTTAACCTTGGAACTCATAGCTCCCAAAAACAGAGGATACCAAATCGCTTGTTTTCTTCAGACCACCGAGGCTTGAATGCCCCAAAACTTGGGATTCGTAACCACCAACAAGGTCAATTTTTCGCTGAATCGCACTAGCCAATCGTTTGGGAAACTCACAAAACCCTCACTCTGTGCTGATCAATGGAACATCGGAAGTCCACTTAGATAAGCATCGGAAAGCGAGGTGAACTCCGCATTGTTCAACTTTGCGTCGCCGTATTCCACTGGCAAGAGCGCATTTTGGAGCACGTGGCTAACAAACACACTGCTGTATAGTTCCCAGAGCTGGGGCTGTAAATTGTCAACCGATAAGTCCGTAAGAAGAGCGAACTTGAAGTTTGAGAGTGACTCGAAAAAGTGTACACGGTAGCGGCCCGTGCTGAAAGACCGAAGAAAATTGGTTGCCGCCGGAATAGCCCCCTGGTCTTCGTTTAAAACACCCAGGTTCCCGCTTTTTCCAGGATCTATCGAGGCTAGTTTGGCCGAAAGGTTTTTGAGTGAGAAGACAATCCCAAAGAGCAATTTCGCCATGTCGCCGTCGTTGTTTTTGTTGACAGTGCCATGCGACGGCGTCTTGTGGTCATACTCACGCGAGTATATGCACGAGCAGTGCCTGTCGAAGATGTAAAACGCATGAATAGTCATGTCAAACAAGCGATTTGTCGTTAGTTAAAGGAGCCAGGAAAATGAGAGAAGGGCCCAGCGGGTAAGGAGGCGGGTGGTCTGCACGATTAATTTGCAGCACGCGGGCGATTCTATGCTCTAAGACCGTGAAGCTATTATCTTCCACGCCCCAGATTTGGATCTATGATAGTGTTTAACTCAAGCTTTCAATTAATTAAAACAACAAGATCAGCTTTTAGTTGCGCGTCGCAGTAGTAAAGTGAGAGAGGTGGAGGTGAGGTAGACCCGTACCTCCCACGTTCAAGAACCGTGGAACCGAATTGTGGCTGCGAAAGGGTTCGCTTTTTTATGTATTCAATACTCTGCTCTTAATGTGCTTCTGACCTGTAATTGCACGATTGATTATGATTCTAAGCTTATGGTAGTTGACCTCGTCTTGAACAGAGGTTGGTATTTCGAAAAGATCATTACTACCGCTTCACCAAAGTAAACTGTGCTCTTCTTAAAAACGAGCTAGATACACATTTGGCAAATGACGATTCAAGTTGAGGGCATGCTGGGAGAATGAACATGTGATCAAATATTAGCGTCAAGCATTGAATTCAAACAAATTTGGTCAAACAAGATAATGGCTTTTTTGAGAATATATGTTATCTGCTTTTTTTTCTTGTTGTCACACCTGTTCCATTCCCAAGTGTTTCATGAATAATCCAACCAATTAGGGCCGTCAGCTTTAAGCAAAGTAAGTTATAGCAATCCAAAAACAAAAAAAAACACTCTTTTCAGAATCAAGAGTTTTCCATAAGACCGGAATTCTCTTCTAGAGTCATAATCGGGTCAGAAGTCTCAAGTCTCTGTTCTTCTTTCTCTGGAATGTATCGGCGGCCGCTTCGAAGTCACTCCAGTTTGCTTTAAAATGCTATAGTTCAGCTTTCACAAGTGCTGACACCTAGACGCATTTGAATAACAGGAAACAACCGAGTGATGACGGTCGATGAATTGAAGTATGATCAAAGCTTTAAACTCAAGTATTTTATAGCTCTCTATCTGTCAGAAGAGATCTATTTTCAACAAAAATCTGCATTATAAAGCAAAGGCAGGGCTTGAGACCTACCCAAGCTCTTGAGCAGCTGGCGTTAAACACCTTCGACATTATTTCTTATTGTCAAATTCCATAATGACCCATTACTCGTGAAATCTCTGAGCATTTTCATGAAATCTTTCGATCAAAAAGTTCTTGTATATAATTGAAGCTGGGGGTCTATAGGGGAATAATCAGTGTTGAAGCGGTCTGAAACCAGCTATCGTATTTGTTTTAGTCGTCACTTGACTTCAATAGACCGGATTTTGGTCAGAGTGGTGCTGACATTAGATGGTATTGGTTTGAACAAAATAAAAGAAAAACCGAAAGAAAGAAAGGTTAGCACTTCTTATCGATCAAGATGAATACGAACCTGACGAGAGAGGTTATTGTGAGGATCACAATCGAATAAGTTTCAACTTCTTTCAAAAGATGCTGCTGCGAATGATGACCGGAAGGCAATCACAGCCAGGTGCACGAAAAAGCCACACTTCTTGACATGAGAAAAGGTAGAGAAAAAACAAAGAAGCCACAACCTTCTTTGCATTGTGGTTCCATTTCAGAAAAAAAAAAGTAAGATTTATCTAGACCTAACATTCAAGAGAAAAAATGATTTGACCACGTCGTTTCACACATTAAAAAAAGTGTGATGTCAGTGGCAGGCAAAGGCAGACTCATTGCTTGCGATCACCTTTTTCCATTTCGCTTTAGGGCTGAAGTTTCCCATGAGTTGAAGGGTCTTGGAGTAGACATGAATCTGCTCGTAAATCATAAACACCAATACTCATAAGTGTTTTGTAGCGTTCTTTTGCTCTCACTTTCCAACCCACTTCAGTCGAATTAGACCGACCGCCCAAGAATGAGGCAAAAGAACAGCCCAATCCATTGTTTTCTCAAAATGACTCAGAAAAACAATAAAATCTATACAATCTCACTTGTTTGCTTAAAACGTATAAAGTGACGAGTATGGTTGACTCAACACATCCCCCACCTGGAGCTCAATTAATTGAATCTTGGCGACCTTCGAAAACAATGTAAGCATGCAAGCTTGCGAAGTTTGCGCTCTCGAAAGAGCAAATAAATGAATCAGAGTAAGCTTCTGCTCGAATCAAAAGAAATGTTTTTTCAATGCTCTCAGCAGTGCGCTCGACTTCTATTCTAACAAATCGGGTGATCTTAAAGTTGGGTGATCCTAAATTCGGGTGACCTTAGAGTCAGGTGATCTTGAAGTTGGGTGATCCTAAAGTCGGGTGACCTTAGAGTCAGGTGAACCTGGAATCGGGTAAGAATAGGCGGCTACTGCGCCGCCTCTTCTGGCTTATCAATGAAATTTGCATGCGGCTCTTCCTATCGTCTCTCAAGTTGCAGGTCTCGTTTCACACGGCTCGAACAGGCAGAACCTGCGATGCGCTAATTACTCAATTATTTTTTCGACAAGGTCTCTTTGCAACTTGCTTTTTTCTCTCTAAGCCTCCTTCATGATTGTTCCATCCAGTATTCGTTTTTACAGTTCTTGTTTACGTTGAATCTTTTCAACAAGCCCTCCACGAAATCCTCCAAAGACATAGCAATATCTTTTACACTCAGACAGTAGGCTCCACGACACCAACTGTTCTGTTAATGTGGGAGGTAGGCATTTCATCGTGGATCAATGTGATTGTCTCACACCAGTCATGAATGTTGAAGTTTGGGTTTTCGCAGCTGTCATTTTCCATTTTCAAGCTCTTGTACATCTCCAAGACTTTGTACTTTACACTGGAAACTGTTTCTTCGCCCGAAAAAATAGCCCGGTTCCCAGCCTAGAATCCTCTCTGCCGGCAGAAATGCGGAGTTGCCTTGTGGAATTTTAAACTTTGCACAAGAGTCAAAGAGCGCGAGGAGAAACCTATCTAGTGAGCAAATCTAAAAAATTCCCGTTCTCCAAGATTACCCTCAGTGGACGAACAAACGAAGGGCCTTCTTTCAAGTAGTACACCGATCGGCCGAAGTCCAGAGCTCTTTCGGACTGACGGCCTAGATTAAGGCTTGTGCAAGAGAATGTACGACTTTTTGCGCCAGCCGCAAAGTGCCAGAATTCCTCATGCCTTGTCCATGACCAGACGTTCTCTTTCTTAGCAATATCCGAAACGTGCAATTCGTGGAAAACCGCACCAATAAAGTGATGCAACAAAGTCTCGGGCTGATTTTGATATACATGAAGCCAGTGAAATACTTTTCTGAAGAACTCTGCTACCAAGCCTAGGCTTTTTTCGGGCTTGTTCCCCACGACGAGCCCAAAGCAAATCGGCCATGATACTTTCGACTTCTGTCTGATCTGAGATTCGACTGTTCGACTATATCGACTACTGAATGCTTTGACGACTGCTTTGCGGAAGAGCCAAATAACAGATTTCTGGGTCGACACAGAAATGCTCTTTCTTTATGTGGCGAAAGATAATCTTTATTTCTGCTAGTCCATCTCTCAAGATGTCTACCCTTTCGTAAGACGGGAAAATCTCGTCATGAACTTTGTCGTATCGTTTGCTTGGCTCATTTACATAAGAAAGCGGCAAATTATAGCGTTTGATTTTTCGGTTCATGTTTGAAAGGAAATGCACCTTTATTATCGACCGCACGAGATGTAGATTGTGCCATTGCCCGGTCATGTCAAATCCGGTGTCTTCAAACTTAAAGAACAATTCGAAGTATCGACAAGTCACATTCTAATTGATTCTAGGACCAGTCAAATAGAAGATATCCTGGTGCACATGGTGGGGAAGACACGCCAAACGACATGAGTTTGGTTGGCTCGTTTTACATTGAAAGCTCGGGCCCTTAGTCAAATTCTAAATTGGTTTTGGTTGAGAAAGTGAATTTTACCGGGAGCAAAGACTATTGAGACAGGGGCTTTTCGGGGGTATTTACCGACACCATGGAGTTCAAGATTTGGTACTGAGAAGAATGGCAAAGGCGAGTTTTCAAACTATTTTTAAGATTTAGTGAAGATCCAAATGCGATCACATGTATTGGATCGACTCTTCAAACAAAAATCTGAGAAGATGTAGCATTTTAGAAAGGAGTCAAGCCTTTTTTTGATTTTTTTTACCATGCGAGTTGATGTCGTTGGTTCTGGAAAGTTGAGTGGTTGCAGCCAAGTCAAGTGAGCATCAGTTTTGATTATCGGCCCAAAAATGAAGCGATAAGCCATATGATGATGTTTATGAAACATTAAAGGGGAAGTGGAAACTTTGACATTTGATAGAGCACGAGACTTTGCGGACCGAAGGGAGCCAGAATTTACTTAGAGTCTGAAACTTCTCAATAATAGATCCACGAGAGCGTTCCCTCATTGAAGTCTGTGGGCAAATTAATGAACCAGCACTACGGTCTAAACAGCACAGTATATGACTTCGTATATTCTCTTATTTGAGTTTTATGTGACGATTCAATTGAAAAGAGAAGAAAAAAATTGGCGAGTGTGCTTCCGGAATTTATCAAATCTAACTCACTTCTTCCGGCCATTTACTATTCGCTGATCATAAGACTTGAGCTTGGGCCCTGCCTCAATTAACCTCACATCCTAGACTAGAAAATAGGGGCAAAGAAAAATGTGATCGATCAATTTACGAGGTGGGGTCAGAGGAAGTCGAAGCGCATTTGAAAAAAAGCCAGCCTGCTCCGCCACCCACAAAAATGTGGGGTAAAATCAAACCTTATTCATAGTGACCAAGAATAAAATAGGGGGAGAAGGGGAAGAAGGGGAAGAAGGCATGGCCTGGCTCAGATCCTTGGAAGGCGCATAGTGAACTTTCCACTAAGGCTTGTGGTTCAAAGGTGCATGTTTCAGGCCTTAGGGCACGCAGGCCCAGGAAAAATCAGGCCACCTGAGCAATTAGAACCAAAAGAAAAAAAAAATAAAGAAAAAGTCTAGGATAAGGAAGGAGAATCGGATAGGGAGAGATGATGAAATCAAGAGGGATTATAGAAGAAATCAGGAGACATGATGGAATTAGGGAGGAAGAATAGAATTGAGAGAGGCAAAAGTACTAGAGTAGAATGAAGAAGAAAAGAAAGAAATTATGGAGTATCAAATCAGAAAAAAAATAACTACAAATTTATAAACAAAAACTGGCCCACGAGCAATTGAAAAATGTGATAGGTGCTCACGAGTCACAAGAGAGAAGAAGCAAGGCTCATTTGAGGTTCTGGCCAGACCTCAGACTTCTGGTCTTTGTTCTTTTTTTATTTTTTTTTATTTTTTTATTTATTTTTTTTTATTTTTTTATTTTTTTATTTTTCTTTTCCTCTCCCTGCAATTGTAACACTGGAACAGCAAGTTCGGAATTGAGGTACGGCAAGTTCACAATTGAGGTACGGCAAATTTGGAAAAGAGGTACGGCAAATTTGGAAAGAGGCACGGTTGACCTGTAAAAGGGGTGGAGATAACTGCGAGAAGAAGTACGGATAATTCGAAAAGGGGGAACGAATACTTTTCGTAAGAGGTACGGATTATTTCCAAAAGGGGGACGAATAACCTGGAACTAAGGGCACGGACGAGGTAGAAAAAAAAAGGATAGAAAAAAAAAAGGCACAGTTGTTTGGGAAAGGGGGTGCTGACGTTCCGAAAGGGGCACAAATGATTTGATTTGATTTCGAAGGGATGTGTAAAAATTCTAGATTGAACACAGAAATCTTGGGCCAGAACGAAGTTGCGTTTTGTGTTGTCAAACACCCGGATTTTGCCACCTGCA